>JAKSZT010021619.1:13694339-13715688 GCA_026826555.1 Tolypeutes matacus
CTCCCCCCCAAAAAAAAAAAAAAAAAAAAAAAAACTAAAAAGTAAACACAGATGAATAAATATATATGTTTCTCAATAAAATGTAATAGATACATATAAAAAATTTTTGAATCAAACAATATGTTACACAATATATTTGGTTCATAGTAACACATTCATACAGTATTTGTAGTTTTGTGTCTGGCTTGCTTTGCTCAACATAATGTCCTCCAGGTTCATCCATCTTGCCATATGCTTTATGACTTTGACTTCATTTCCTTTTACAGCTGCATAATATTCCATCGTGTGAATAGACCACAGTTTGTTTATCCATTCATCTGTTGATAGATACCTGGATTGTTTCCAACTTTTGGCAATGGTGAATAATGTGGCTATGAACATCGGTGTGCAGATGTCTGTTCGTGTCACTGTTCTCATTTCTTCTGGGTATATACCCAGTAGTGGTATTGCGGGGTCACGTGGCAAGTCTATATTCAACTTCTTTAGGAACTGCCAAACAGTCCTCCATAGTGGCTGTACCATTCTGCATTCCCACCAACAGTGAAGAAGTGTTCCTATCTCTCCACATCCTCTCCAACACTTGTAGTTCTCTGTCATTTTAATAGTGGCCATTCTGCTAGGTGTGAAATGATATCTCATTGTAGTTTTGATTTGCATTTCCTTAATCGTGAGTGATGTTGAGCATTTCTTCATTTGTTTTTTTGCCATTTATATTTCTTCTTTGGAGAAATGTCTATTCAAACCTTTTGCCCATTTTTTAATTGGGTCGTTGTCTTTTTATTGTTGAGTTGTAACATCTCTTTATATATCCTGGATATTAAACCCTTATCAGGTATGTAATTTCCCAATATTTTTTCCCATTGAGTTGGCTGCCTTTTCACCCTTTGGACAAAGTCCTGTGAGGTGCAAAAAGTATTTAATTTTGAGGAGGTCCCATTTATCTATTTTTTTCTTTTGTTGCATGTGCTTTGGCTATAAGGTCCAAGAAACCACCACCTACTACAAGGTCTTGAAGATGTTTCCCTACATTTTCTTCTAGTAGTTTTATGGTCATGGCTTTTATATTTAGATCTTTGATCCATTTTGAGTTGATTCTTGTATAGGGGGTGAAATAGGGGTCATCTTTCATTCTTTCGGTATACATATCCAGTTCTCCCAACACCATTTGTTGAAGAGACTGTTTTTTCCCATCAGCGTGGTCTTGGTAGGTTTGTCAAAAACCAGTTGACTGTATAGGTAACGGTTTATTTCTGGGTTCTCAATTCTATTCCACTGATCGATGTGTCTGTCTTTATGCCAGTACCATGCTGTTTTGACCACTGTAGCTTTGTAATATGTTTCAAGGTCAGGCAGTGAAATTCCTCCCATGTCGCTCTTCTTTTTTAGAATGCTTTTGGCTATTCTGGTGCACTTACCCTTCCAGATGAATTTGGTAATTGCCTTCTCTAATTCTGTAAAGTAAGCTGTTGGAATTTTGATTGGTATTGCATTGAATCTATAAATCAGTTTGGGTAAGATTGACATCTTCACGATATTTATTCTTCCAATCCATGAACACGGAATGTCTTTCCGTTTGTTTAGATCTTTTTAAATTTCTTTTAGCATTGTTTTGTAGTTTTCTGCATATAGGTCCTGTACTTCTTTGGTTAAATTAACTCCTAGGAATTTGAGTCTTTTTGTTGCTATTGAAAATGGAAATTTCCCCCTGATTTCCTCCTCAGGTTGTTCAGAACTAGTGTACAAAAACATTACTGAATTTTGCGTGTTGATCTTGTATCCTGCCACTTTGCTGAACTCATTTATTAGTTCAAGTAGCTTTGTTGTGGATACTTCAGGATTTTCTAAGTACAGGATCATGTCATCCGCAAACAGTAAGAATTTTACTTCCTCTTTTCCTATTTGGACGCCTTTAATTTTTTTGTCTTGTCTAATTGCCCTAGCTAGAACTTCTAGTACAATGTTGAATAACAATGGTGACAGTGGGCATCCTCGTCTTGTTCCTGATCTTAGGGGGAAAGCTTTCAACCTTTTCCCATTGAGTATGATGTTCGCTGTGGGTTTTTCATATATGCCTTTTTATCATATTGAGGAATTTTCCTTCTATTCCTATCTTTTGAAGTGTTTTTATCCAAAAAGGATGCTGGATTTTGTCAAATGCCTTTTCTGCATCTATTGAGATGATCATGTGTTTTTTTTCCTTCAATTTGTTAATGTGATGTATTACATTGATTGATTTTCTTAAGTTGAACCAGCCTTGCATACCAGGAATAAATCCCACTTGGTCGTGATGTATAAGTCTTTTGATATGCTGTTGGATTCTATTTGCAAGTATTTTTTTGAGAATTTTTGCATCTATGTTCATTAGAGAGATTGGTCTGTAATTTTCTTTTCTGGTAGTATCTTTATCTGACTTTGGTATTAGGGTGATGTTGGCTTCATAAAATGTGTTGGGTAATTTTTCCTCCACTTCAATTTTTTGGAAGAGTTTAAACAGGATTGGTGTTAATTCTTTTTGAAGGGGGGCGGCTGTGGCTCAATCAGTGGGGCTCCCGTTTGCCATGTGGGAGGCCTGGGGTTCGGTTCCCGGGGCCTCCTGGTGGGGGCGGGCCCGCCCACACGGTGTGGTTGGCTGACCCAGCGAGCGCAAGCAGCAAGGGGGGGGGTAAATGAATAAATAAATAAAATCTTTAAAAAAAAAAAAAAAAAAAAAAATTCTTTTTGAAATGCTTGGTAGAATTCACCTGTGAAGCCATCTGGTCCTGGGCTTTTCTTTGCTGGGAGATTTTTGATGACAGATTCAATCTCCTTAAATGTGATTGGTTTGTTAAGTTTTTGTATTTCTTGTAGCATCAGTGTAGGTTGGTTGTGCGTTTCTAGAAATTTGTCCATTTCATCTAGGTTGTCTAGTTTGTTGGCATATAGTTTCTCATAATATTCTCTTATGATTCTTTTTATTTCTGTGAGGTCATATGTAACTTCCCCCCTTTCATTTCTGATAGTATTTTTTTGCATCTTCTTTTTTTCTTTATTAGTCTAGCGAGGGGTTTGTCAATTTTATTGATCTTCTCAAAGAACCAGCTTTTGGTTTTGTTGATTTCCCCTATTGTTCTTCTGTTCTCATTTTCATTTATTTCTGCTCTAATCTTTATTTTTTCTTTCCTTCTGCTTGCTTTGGGATTGGTTTGCTGTTCTTTTTGTAGTTTCTCTAGTTGTTCAGTTAAATCTTTGAGATTAGCTCTTTCTTGTTTTTTAATATAGGCATTTAGGGCTATAAATTTCCTTCTCAAGACTGCCTTCGCTGTATCCCATAAGTTTTGATTCGTTGTGTTCTCATTTTCATTTGTCTCAGTATATATACTGACTTCACTTGCAATTTCTTCTTTGACCCACTGATTATTTTGGAGTGTGTTGTTCAATCTCCACACATTTCTGAATTTACTTTTTTCCTGTCTATTATTGATTTCTAGTTTCATTCCATTTTGATCTGAGAAGGTGCTCTGTATAATTTCAATCTTTTTATATTTATTGAGAACTGAATTGTGACCTAACATGTGGTCTATCCTGGAGAAAGATCCATGGGCACTTGAAAAGAATGTATAACCCGCTAAGTTTGGATGCAGTGTTCTGTATATGTCTGTTAGGTCTAACTTGTTTATCATATTGTTCAAGTTCTCTGTTTCCTTGTTGATCTTCTGTCTAGTTGTTCTATCTAGTGATGTGAGAGGGGTGTTGAAGTCTCCAACGATTATTGTAGAAATGTCTATTTCTCCCTTCAGTTTTGCCAGAGTATGTCTCATACTTTGGGGCACCCTGGTTAGGTGCATAGATATTTATGACTTATATCTTCCTGGTGGATCGTCTCTTTTATTAATATATAATGGACTTCTGTATCTCTTATAACTTTTTTGCATTTAAAGTCTGTTTTGTCTAATATTAGTATAGCTATCCCTGCTCCTTTCTGTTTACAATTTGCGTGGAGTAACTTTTTCCAACCTGTCACTTTCAGCTGGTTTGTATCCTTGGGTCTGAGGTGAGTTTCTTGTAAGCAGCATATGGATGGCTCGTGTTTTTTATCCATTCTGTCAGCCTCTATCTTTTGATTGGGGAATTTAATCCATTCACATTCAATGATATTACTGAAAATGCACTATTTATTTCCTCCATTTTATTCTTTGGTTTTCATATGTCATCTTATTTTTGTCTTTCTTTTTACTCTTTTGGTTATCCTTTTTGCTTTTCTTTCTTCTATACTCTCCTCCAAGCCTCTCTCTCCTGTCTTTTTCTTTCAGGTTCTAAGGCTTCCTTTAATATTTCCTGCAAAGGTTGATTCTTTTTTGCAAACTCTCTTAGTTTCTGTTTGTTTGTGAATACTTTATATTCACCTTCATATTTGAAGGACAGTTTTGCTGGATAAAGAATTCTCGGCTGGCAGTTTTTCTCTTTCAGTTTTCTAATTGTATCATACCACTGTCTTCTCACCTCCATGGTTTCTGAAGAGAAATCTGTACTAATTCTTACTGGACATCCCTTGTACTTGATCATTTGCTTCTCTCTTGCTGCTCTGAAAATTTTTTCTTTATCTTTGACATTTGACATTCTGAGTAGTATGTGTCTTGGCGTAGGTCTATTTGGATTTATTCTCAATGGGGTATGGTGTCCTTCTTGGACATGTAAGTTCATTTCTTTTGTGAGAGTTGGGAAATTTTTAGCTATTATTTACTCAAATACTCTTTCTGCTACTTTTCCCTTCTCTTCCCCTTCTGGAACTCCCATGACATGTATGTTGTTGCATTTTGTGTTGTCATTCAACTCTCTGAGCCCCTGCTCAGTTTTTTCCATTCTTTTCTCTCTTCAATTTTAGCTGCTCTGTCTTCGGTATCACTTATTCTTTCTGCTATCATTTTGAGTCTGCTGTTGTATGCCTCAAATGTGTTTTTGACCTTACCTATTGTGTCTTTCATTCCCATGAACTCTGGTACTTTTCTGTTCAGGATTTCAAATTCTTCTTTGCGTTCACTCAATGTTTTCTTTTTTCTTTCTTTTTTTTTTTTTTTCCTTGGTTTTCTCAATGTCTTCTTGATGACATTTATCTCTTTAACTATATTGTCTTTCATCTCATTAATTTGATTTTGGAAATTTGTGTGCATCTTGCTGACTAGTTCTCTCAAAATCTGCATTTCTTCTGGCACTTTGATGTATTCCTTTTCTTGGGCCATGTCTTCTATTTTCTTAGTATGGTTCATAATTTTTTGCTGGTGTTTAAGCATCTGGTTAGGATGTAGTTTACTCAGATGCTCAATCTCTTTCTCTTTTATAGGGATTTAGTGGCAGAAGGCTGTGAGTTACCACAGCTCTTTGATTTTTGGCTTGACCTGGATTGTTAGGATTGTCCTGCTGGTTGCTCAAAACTGAGCACTGGACCCAGTAATTGGTTGCAGAGTCACTTCCTAGGGCCTTGGGTAGGGAGACTATAGTGGCCAGGAAAAGCTTCTCCTACTTATTTTTAATTTTCTTATGTGCACTTCCTTGATCTGCCAGGAGATGGTGCTCTTTGGCAGCTCTCAATTCAATGCCTGGTCAGAGTGTATCTGTTGTGACACAGACCAGATCAGTGCGATAGAGCTTCCTGTCTGGTGGCTAAGAGCCTTGTAATTCAAACTTTCCTAGACAGTTCCCCAGTCTTCTCTGGCAGCCCCCTCCCTTTTCCCAGCTAGGAAATATTTCCACTCCCCTCTGAGTCCTCAACAATCAGTCCCTGTTAGCAGAAGAGGAGATTGGGAAGTTTGTATATCTTTAGCCCCTTGCAGGCTCCAAGGCAAACAATGGCACAGCCCCACCTGGCCTGGAAGAGCTCCCAGGACACAGCAGATCAAACCTGGGAGTCAAAAGCCGAGTCAGTCCCAGGCTATCTCTCCCCTCTCCTGTGGAGTCCAACAATTAGTCCAGGCTAGAGGAGAGGGAGATTGCAAGGGCCAGATTTCTCCAGTCCTTAGCTGGCACCCAGGGCAAAGCACCGTGTGGTCCCACCTGGCCTGGAAGGGTCCGTGGGGCTCCATAGCCCAAATTTGCGGGTCAGAACCTGAGTCAGCCTTAGGCTGTGTCCCTCTCCTCCCCTTTCCTGGGGTGGTAGATCCCTGGAGACCCCTTTGTCTGTAGTCGCAGGCCCAGAGGCCTGAGAATTCTAAAGAGTCTTTAGTGTGGGGCAAGGTGCCGGCAGCAGCAGCTGCTGCTGGTTCCAACTCACGGTTCTGTCTTCGCGATTTCCCTCTTTTGTCTTTCTCTCCTTTGGGTGGTGTGCAGCCTTCACCTGCTGTCCTAAACCCTAGAAGATCTTTTTCGGGCTGTTTCAGCCTGTCCTCTAGCAATTTTTCTGGAGAAAAAATTACCGTGTTTTACTATTCCGCCATCTTCCCGGAAGTCCCTACTAGGCATTGCTACGGTTTTTTTGGTTTTGTTTTTGTGGTGTTTTTTTTTTTTTTTTTTTTAAAGTCCTTCTTTGGCAAAATAAAACCTTGGCAGCCACTTTATTTGCCTCCCTCAAATTTAAGTATTCTTAAATTATAAAAAGACAGGTTCACAATTTCTAAAATTACAGATTAAACATCCCCTGTATTTGTGGCACACTTCTGGGTGCCTGAGATACATTATGAATAAAATTGAAAAATGAATTTAAAAGAAAGTCCCCTTCCACCTCTCAAGCCCATTGTCTAGAGAGAGTCTCTGTTAACTGTGTCTTGTGGAGCTTTTCAGAAATTGTCTGTATGTGTGTCTGTATATATATCAGGGGATTTCCACCAATGCGATGATGCTACACTTTTTTCATGTCTATACATATTTTTGGAGACTTTTCCCAATGAGTCGCTCATCTGTTTTAACATCTGCGGAGCACTCCCTCATGCCGATGGGACCAGCCTTGATTTAACCAGTGTCTCCTGGATGGACAAGAACGTGGTTACACACAGACTGCAGTGTGCATCTGTGACCAGACGTTTTCATGCACTTGTGTCAGCCTGTCCTCAAGATAAATTCTTAGGAATGGAATTGTGGAGTCTAAACATAAATGCATCTTGCATTTTGAGAAAGTTTTCCTGCTTTTCTTTTTCATTAGAAATTTCACTGGTCCTTGAAGTTCCAAAGTCTGAGAATTCCCGCCCACACCCATCTCTCCCACCCTCCCTGGCCCCTGGTGACCACTAATCTGGCCTGTGTTTCTAAAATGTTGTCACTTCAAAATGTTATGTAAATTGAATCATACAGTACGTTATCTTTTGGAATTGGCTTTCTTCACTCAGCATACCTTTGAGATCCATCCTAATCAATGCATGTATGAATAGTTCATTTCTTTTCATTGCTGAGTTGTATTCCATGGTAGAGATGTATCAGCATTTGTTTAGCCTTTCACCTTTTGAAGTACATCTGGGCTGATTCCAATTTTGGGCTGTTACAGATAAAGTTGCTATGAACATTCATATACAGGTTTTTGTGTGGACATAAGTTTTCATTTCTCTGGAATAAATGCTCAAGAGTGCAATTGCTGCATCTTATGGTAATTACATGTTTAGTTTTATAAGAAGCTACCAAAATGTCTTCCAAATTGACTGCACCGTTTTACATTCCCACCAGCAATATATGAGTGGTCCAGTTTTTCTACATCTTGGCCAGCCTTTGATTTATCACATTTTTAAATTTTAGCCATTCTGATAGGTGTGTAGCAACACCTCCTTATAGTTTTAATGTGCATTGCCCTAATGGCTAATGATGCTGAACATCTTTTCCTGTTTATCCTTTTGGGGGAAATGTTTGTTAATGTCTTTTGCTCATTTTTAATTGAATTGTTTGTTTTTTCTTACTGTTGAGTTTTGAGACTGATATTCTAGAATCAGTCCTTTGTAAGATAGGTGATTTGCAACTATTTTCTCCCAATGTGTAGCTTGTCTTTTCACCCTCTTCATATGAGCTTCCACAGAGCAAAAGATTTCAATTTTGATGAGGTCCAATTTATCTAGTTTTCCTTCTATGGATCATGCTTTTGGTATCTTTACCCTTTGGTTTTGAACTATGTAATGCATTAATTTTTTAAAATTTTAGTGAAAAGGAAAAATAAAATACAAAAATAATAATACTAAAATGCTGCTACTTCAAATCATCTTGCTTACCAGCTTTGAAGAAACACTGACCAATGCACAGTAGGTGCCCCAGGGCACGGGACTGGGGGCCGGTTTCCCAGTAGCTATGCCTGCCAGTAATCCCCGCTCATTCCCTCCCTGCAGATCAACATGTACCTGGTGTCACGTGTCCTGTTTGCCCTGTGCCGCCTGGGTGTGGAGAAGGGCTACATCCCCGAACCCAGGTGCAACACATTCCCGCTGCTCTCCGCGGTGGTGTGGGGGCTGGTGCTGTGGCTCTTTGAGTATCACCGGCCCACGCTGCAGCCCTCACTGCAGTCCTCCATGACCTACCTGTATGAGGACAGCAATGTATGGCAGGACATCTCAGACTTTCTCATCTACAACAAGAGCCACCCCTCCAAGTGATGCGGTCCCGAGGGGCTTTGGGGGCTCCCACACCTAAGTCGGCTCCAGGCGGTGTCCAGCTGTGGCTCAAGGTTTGGCTGTATTAGCAAAACCCCCAGAGGATCCTGCCTTCCCAAGACCCTGGGCCTCAGTTGCTCACTTTTGTTACCCCAGGGTTCCACTTGCCAAAGTAAAAGCACTGATTTTCACATCCCATCCAGCTACTCTTGAATGGCGGAACAAGGGCCCGAAGCAGGCTGATGAGCCTTGGGCCTGCTGGCTGTGCTGCTGACTTCTGTGTGATGGGGGCAAGTCACAGCCCTCTCTGGGCCTCAGGGGTCATCAAGCTCAGAGGGGCCTGGAGGTTCCTTTCTGCTGGGTATGGCCTATCTTCTTCTTATGTAACAGAGGGCTCTTTGCTAGCAGGCAGTGGATTGTAAATCCTTTTTTAAAAAAATAATAAGTTCCTTATCTCAGGTGTTGTTCTGTTGGAGAGGCTCTAGGGCACTCCATCCAATAGAAACACAACGTGAGCCATCCATACAATTAAAATTTTTCTAGCAGACACATTTTAAAAAAAGTGAAAAGAAACAGGTGAAATTAATTTTAATATTTTAACCCAATGTTTCCAAATGTTATTTGGAATATTGGTTATTTGGTAACATTCCAAATGTTACCGTTTAAACATATAATTAATATAAAAATTAATGAAGTTTTGACATTTAAGTGGTATTAAGTCTTTAAAATTGGGCATATATTTTAAACTTACAAGTAGGACTGGCTACATTTCAAGTGCTCAGTAACAACACATGGCTAATGGCTACCATATTGGACAGTGCAGATATATGACATTTCCATCCTTGCAGAAAATTCTAGTGGACAGTGCAGATTGAGAGCTAGAGGCCCTGGGTTTGAGTCCCCACTCCATCACAATATAACCTTGGGCAAGGTTCTTAAACTCTCAGAGCTTCGATTTCCTATAAATGAGGATAATTATAATAATACTCAGCTTCCACACTGGACTTGAGCAACTGCACCTGCTGTTACTACTACTAATTTTTTTTTTTTTTTTAAAGATTTTTATTTATTTATTCATTTATCCCCCCCCTTGCTGCTTGTGCTCGCCGGGTCAGCCAACCACGCCGTGCGGGCGGGCCCGCCCCCACCAGGAGGCCCCGGGAACCGAACCCAGGGCCCCCCATATGGTAAACGGGAGCCCTACTGATTGAACCACAGCCGCTTCCCTGTACATATTATTTCTAATCCATACGATTTTGTAGGTACGTATTTTGATCTCCATTTTATAGATGTGGAAACTGAGGATCAGAGAGAGGAGGTATTTTGCCCCAGGTCACACAGCGAGTATGACAGCCAAATCAGAGTTTGAACCCAAATCTATTTGATTTCAAAGCCCATGATTTTTTTTCAGTGCCTTGCTTTAAATTTAGAAGCCTAAGCCATGCTATGCAAATGTTAGCTAGTTTATAGGATCTAGGTGGGAAAGGGTGTGTATGTGTGTGTGTGTGTGTGTGCACGCGTGCGCGCGCAAACTCAAGTGATTATAGTGGCCTGGCAAGTGGTATAAATGAAAATGGCAGTGCAGTAGGAAATGGTGGGAACATGGTGAACTGGATCTGATTTTTTAAAAGCTCCATTCTGGACAAATCAAATAGGTCTCCGGGAAGATCTGGCCTATGGGTCACTAATTTGAGACCTTTGGACTAGTAGAAATACTTCTACTGATGTACTTGACCCAACAGTCTCTGTGTACATTTTAGAAGTTACTAGTAGAAATATGCAGTAGTACATGAGTCACTGGGGATCTTACTAAAATGCAGATTCTGATTCAATGAGTCTGGGGTGGGCCCGAGAGGCTGAATTTCTAACAAGCTCCTGGGTGATGCTGCCGCTGCTGGTCCTTGGACCACACTTTGAGTGACAGGACAGTAGAGAATGGTTAGGGGCCAGGAACTGTTATTATCCCATCTGACAAATGAGGAAACTGAGTCACAGAGCTGATAGATAATCAAGGTGGGATTATGTCTGACTCTAAAACTTGTTCTCAGTCACTACAGTCTACTGCATGCTTGGAGTAGGTGATTTTGAAGGTCCTGTAACTCACTCTGTAAAAGCTGAGCACGATTTCGAGGTTATAGGGAGTGGGGAGGTTGACCCTCTCCGAGTCGGGTTTTGGAGCAGATGCTGTGGCACACCAGCCAATTTTTCCACTGCCACTCCTGTATCTCTGCCTGAGGGTGCTTGCTTGCCACTGGTACCCTGCAGCAGGCCCAAGGTGCTGGGGGATCAACACATCCTGGGAGCCAGCCCTCAACCAATGCCTAACAAGAGTGGGGATAGATACCCTGCCCCTGCTCCCCCCACCTCCTGGGTGAGGTAACTCAGGGGTGTGTGTTCTACTGTGACTCACAGCATGCCCCGGCAGAATTGAGCTCTGGCTGCCCACAGTGGTAGCTTGCTTGATGCCATACTCTTCCCTGGCTTACATCCTCACTCCACTACCAGTGCTTCCTGGGCCTGCTTCTCATACAAACCACTTGCACTCAGATCTCAGGGATTGCTATAGGCAGAAACCAAAATAAGATTGGTCTCTGGAACATCAGGGTGGGAGGAAGTATAACATGGTGGTGAGGGGCCTCAAGCCCTGTCCCCACTATTTCCTTAGGCAAGTGACTAACCATTCTGTGCCTCTGTTTCCTCATCTGTAAACTCATAGGGCGGTCTTGAGGATTAAACCAGATGATGCCTGTAAAGCGATTACACACAGTGAATACTCAATAAATGCTGGCGTTATTTAAAATAAAGCATCCAAATGTAGAAAGAAGCATGATCAAAAGAACTGAACAGAGCCTCGGTTCAGCCTGTCCTACTCTCAGGCCAAAGGTAAAACCTCGGCTGCCTGCCCTTCCGATGTCCCCCGCTGCTTCTGGGGGTTGGCCGACTCTGCCACCTACTGTCTCTGCTCTCTAAGAATAGGTTTCCCTCACAGATGGCATCTCTCTGAATCCTGCCAGAGCATCTGGTGGCTCCAACTGCACACTCCAGGGAGGAAGGCGGTGTGGTCCTTGCTGAAGAACAGAGCTTCCAGCAGACCTGTGTGTGTGTGTGGGGGGGGGTTCCCCCAGCTCCTTCCTAGCTGAGCTTCCATCCCCTGATATCTGTAAAATGGGAATTGCCACAGGGCCTTCGGCACACAGTAGTTGCATCACGAATGCTTGTTTCTGAAGCAGGACAGTGGTTTAATGTGTATTCATTAAGTACCTGCTAAGTCTTCTGACATGCAAGACTTTAAAAAATAATTACTTTTTTATGTCAATATCAGAAATAGTACAAAACCCAAACAGTACAAAAAGTGTATAACCGGGAAAAGTCAGGTTCCCTCCTACACCCAAACGCCAGCCCAATCCCCCCTGCTTTGCCAGGGCCACCCACTCATCACCTTTTCCTGTGCAGTCTTCCTGAGATGGTCTATGCACAGCCACCCATCTTTGTTTTACAAGAAACTTTTACATTGCAATGTCATCTTGACTCTCAGCATGCTCTCAGTGTCCTCTGCATGCTTGGTTTCTCTTTGATCAATAATCTAATCTAAAAGTCAGTCCTGGGGGCGGCTGTGGCTCAAATGGTTGGGCGTCCGTCTCCCATATGGAGGGTCCTGGGTTCGATTCCCGGGACCTCCCGGTAAAAAAAATAATAATAATAATAAAATAAAGCATTAAAAAAATAAAAAAAAATAAAAGTCAGTCCTTTCTTTGAGTGGGTGCCCCATACCCCCCCACATCTTGGGCAGGTCCTTCCTGTGATCCCTGTGGGGTTGTGCTTGATGTTGTGAGCCTTTCAGTAGAGGACGCCCAACGTTCAGGTCTGCGGAACTCCAAGTGAAAGGGGAAAGACAAAAACGAAGTTAAATTGGGGCCCTTCTGCTGCTCAGTTCCCAAATTAGAGCTTGTTAAGCCAGCCCGTGCGAGAGCTGTGACTCATAGGCTGAGACGCCAAGAAACTGCCTCCTTTGATGCTGGCAGCACCGCTCTCACAGCCTAGGCTCCATTGTTTTGTTTCTCCCACTCTCTGAGTGCCTTTTAGGTTTATAAGATCCTAAACCAGAGCATTGTGCTGTCCTCCACCTCCCGGGATGAACCCCATGTCACCTCAGTATGTGACTTCAGATGTCTTGTTCTAGATTCATAAGGAGAGAGCATGACCGTCTTGTTCCAGATCCTTAGAGAATTGTCTTATTTCAGCCTTGAGGAGCATCTTGGGTGAGAAGGTTTTAATTTTAACCTGAGGGTCTGTTGCAGAATTCACTCTTCTGAACTGAAGGCCTTTTGGGCCCAGGGGAGAGGACAGAGGGAAAGCTGAGTTCTCTTCTCAGTACTGCCTTTAGAGAGGGCTTCCAAACAGAGGGCTCCCCGTTTTCTGAACCTCAAAGCTGTTGTGGATGTCATGATTTAATAACACAAGACAGAAACCAGGTAGAGTTGAAATGCAGGTTGCAGGGCCTCTGCCAGCAGTCGTGTTCTCATGGCTCTTCTGAGCTTCTCCCACCAGCCTCTCCTCGTGGGCAGTGGAGGGAAGGAGCAGGACAAAGCCCACGTCAGCTCTTTGAAGACACTCCTTTCTGGAGGTATCTGTTTGTGGGGTGTGGGGCTGCTGCCTTTTTTTTTTTTTTTGCTTGACTGCTTGGGCATCTGGGAAAGCCTATGTAGACCCTTCTCAGAATGATGTTTTAAAATATATAGGATCGGGAAGCGGCTGTGGCTCAATCAGTAAGGGCTCCCGTTTACCATATGGGAGGCCCCGGGTTCGGTTCCCGGGGCCCCCTGGTGAGGGCGGGCCCGCCCGCACGGCGTGGTTGGCTGACCCAGCGAGCACAAGCAGCAAGGGGGGTGATAAATGAATAAATGAAAAAAAATAAAAAATAAAAAATCTTAGAAAAAATAAAAAATAAAAAATAAAATAAAATATATAGGATTACAAAAGACATCAGTTATATTGAAATAGTTATCAAGGTCTTTTTAAATTTATGATTTAGTTTATATTTGTTCCTTTTTAACTCATTAAATGACAAGATCTGCAGTGGGTCCAAAAGCTACCATGATTTCAAAGCTGTGATGAGCATAAACAATATATATATTTTTTAAATCTTTTTTTTCAAAGACTTTATTCATCTATTCATCTATCCCCCCCTTGCTGCTTGTGCTCGCTGGGTCAGCCAACCACGCTGTGCGGGCGGGCTTGCCTTCACCAGGAGGCCCCGGGAACCGAACCCGGGGCCTCCCATAAGGTAAACGGGAGCCCTACTGATTGAGCCACAGCCGCCTCCCAAACAATATTTTTAGATACCTGTAACAACTGTGACATGGTATGGCAACAGCTATGATTTTTGTTGATGACAAAGTTCCAGGTGCTGTTAATATTCCTCTGGTTTGTTGCCTGCATTCAAAATGGAAGGAAATGACAGTGAATGTAGCTCAGTGGTTGAGTGTCTGCTTTGCACGTAGGAGTTCCCAGGTTTTTAGGTACCTCCTAAAAAAAAAACAACAACAACAACAAAAAACGGGAAGGAAATGCTCAATTTCAGTTAGAACTTAGTGAAAATAAAGATGTAATTTTTCTCCTATCCAAGCTCATGGAACCCTTGAATTCTATCCTTGGTGGGGGTCCATGGATCCCAGATTCGGAGCTCCTTCTTGACAGTGACCTTCCTAGCCTCGCCACACAGCAGCTGTTATTGTTTATCAAGCCCTGAGCACTGGAATAAGAAGAGCTTATATTGGCTGAGTCCTTACTAAGTGCCAGGTGATGTCGGCATCTGGGATTCAGTGATGAATGAAGCCAATTCCTGCCCTGCTGAGGCTTACCATCTAGAAAGGGAAGACTGACAAATCAATAAGATAATTTCAGAGAGTGAGAGGTGCTATGAAGTAGATAATACAGGGCAAAGTGATAGAGTGACTGGGAGCATGGGACGGGAGGGTCTGTTTTCCCAGGAAGGCCTCTCTGAGGAGGTGACGTTTGAGCTGAGACCTGAACGAGAAGGAGAGAGAAATGTAGAGATGTAGGGGAAGGGGGCTCCAGGTTGAGGTCCTTGGAAAAGAACAAGCTGAAAGCATTCCAGGGCCAGGAAGGAGGGCGGCACGGCTAAGGCAGAGCAGGGGAAGTCTGTCAGGCAGGCCTCGTGGAAGTTTGCATTTTCTTCTAAGCGCGATGGGCAGCCATTGGCAGGTTTAAGCAGGAGAATCGTGGTGTGATTTACATTTTGGAAAGGTTCTTGTGGCTACATGTGGAGAACAGAGTGTAGGAGCCACGCTGGCATGCTGGAAGCCACAGTGGTGATCCAGGTGAGAGGATGGCGGCCTGAAGTGCTAGGTATATGTGTGTGTGTGGGGTGGGGGGTAGCAGAGCTGGCAGGAAGTCAGCAGATCCGGGGTGTAATTGGAGAGAGACTCAGTGGGCCTAGCTCAAGGCTCTGGAGGCAGAGACAAGGGAGAGGGAGTGTAGTGAATGACCCCATGTTCCCCCGCCAAGGAACAGGCCCTGACCTTGCCCCCCTCCTGCCTCCTCACCACCACCACCCCGCCCCCGCCACCCTCCATGGCCCCTCTGGGACCAGCCACCACCCACTGGGCTGCTGGCATGCCAGGCTTCCCAGCTGGCCCTGACTGTTGCAGCTCCCGGGGGAGCCATGGGAACACAATCCCCCAGCCCCCTCCAGCCCCCTCTTCCCAGACAGGGCCAGGCCCTAACAATGCCCCCTCAGCCAAGCAGTGGCCTCCACACAATGCCCCCATTTCGGCTCATTGCCAGCTTCAGGAGGCCTGCTGGGTTTCCTGGCCTGCTTGGCATATATATGACTCTGCCTTCCAGCAGGGATCTTTTGGTTCTTAACAACAACAAAAAAAACCTCTCTGGCTCCTCCTCTCTGAATATCTTAATAAAGTATAAAAAGCCTCTCTCTCTCTCTCTCTCTCTCTCTCTCTCTCTTTCTCTGTTCTGAGCCCTCCCCACACCCAACCCCATTCCCCTCCCTGATCACATTTGCCATGTGCCTGTCAACCCGGGGACCAAATGCGGGTCAGCAGGTGTCAGCAAGAAAACAGAAAAAGAAAGAAAAGCTGATCACCCCACGCTGGCCAGCCTCGAATATGCTGGTGAAGCTGAAGATCAGGAGAATAATCCAAGGGCTTATGACATAGCAGGCATTGTGCCCAGCATTTTTTGTACACCATATTTCATCATCTCTAAGACGCCATCTAAGATAAGAAACAGCATTATTTTGAGCACCAAAGAAAGAAAAGAGCTGCTAGTTAAAAATGGACATCCATTGATTGTATGATGCATTTCAACTTTGAAATGTTAAAATATGAGAAAAAAAAAACCTCTTAGAATCGATGGGCTGTGGGGTTGTTTCATCTACACACTTCACTGCCCTTCACTGCCCTTCTTCTTGTTTCTGTGTCTACCTGTGCCTCATAGAATTTGGGTGGCATTTCAGCGATTGCTTCCTGAAAACTCTCCTGTTCTGCATAGGAAAATAACAAAAACTGTTTTTCTTTTCTCCTTCAGAAAAATCAAGTTGAGATGTAGACAAACTGCTTGAGTGATTCATCCTTCATTCTTAATAACAGCTGACATTTACTGAGCGCTCTCTGTATGTGCCAGGCACTTTATCAAGTAAACAGCTATTAAAATTATCATCCCATTTTTTTTTTAAAAAAAGTAAAGGTAGGGGCAGAAGATCCCTACAAAGAGCAAGACACATTATTTTATTTTATTTTTATTTTTTAAGGAGGTGCCAGGCATTGAACCCAGGACCTCGCACACAGGAAGCGGGCACCCAAACCACTGAGCTACATCCACTCCCCATATCATCCCCATTTTACAGACCAGAAAACAGGCACAGAGAGGTTGAGTAACACATGGTAAGGAATTGGCAAAGCTGCAAAGCTTGGGGTTCCACCACTGCGCTGGCCTAGTTGACCCTGAGGGACCCTCACTCACTAATGGCAGCCTTGGTCAGAAGAGGCGCAGCCCCCATACCTGGTTTCCCCTTCTTGGAAAAGTATAGTTTCTCCTCAGAGATGTAAGTGAGGCAGAGACAGGAAGTGGCCCTGGGGGAGACTTGGAGAGGAGTCCCCGGGGCATGAGCTCTGGGAGTAATGGCCTGGAGGCTCACTCCTATCCAAATACACTGCACCTTCGACTTGGGCCCAAACCCCACAAACCTCTTGGCAGCCGGGGAGGGGGGGACCGGGGGGCACGGACCTGGCCAAGTCCACACAGCCAGGCAGCTGTTGGATAGCACTAAGCCCTGGTTCACTGGGAATGCCCACTTTTCCCACTCTTCTATGCCCATGTCTTCCCTTAAGTTACGTGATGAAGCAGAGGGGCTGAGCTGGGTGCCAGTTGGTTCCTGGGCAGTAATAATATCACTAATAGTACTTAACATTTATTGAGTGCTCACTCTGTGTCAGGCACTATTCACCAGGGGTGGTAAACTCAGATCCCCGTAAAGGCCTGGCAAGTAAAGGAACTGTTGAGGCAAGCCAAGGAGGGCCATGGTGGCCTGGAAGTCAAGGTGCCTGTTAACAATGGGGGGTGGCAACTGCTCAGCACCGTGGTGACCTGGCCAGAATGTCCAAATATTACTGTTTTAAAAGAAACCCAATTTTTTGAAAAGTATTTCCCAATTTTAAAATACTAAAACTAATTCATAAAATTAAAGAAAAAAATAACTTGTGGACCAAATAAATCACACCTGTGGGCCAGTGTGCAACCTCTGCCGTGTCTGTTTCCTCGTTTAACCCCGATGCCCGTCTCATTAAGGAGGTGTCATGCCTTGTCGTATAGTTGCCAGCAAAAGCGCTTCGAGAGAGAATGAATGAGTCACTTACCCGCAGTTGCATTGCCAGGAAGCCACAGCACTGGGGTCTGTCCAACTCCAAAGGCCACTTCTCAGCTGGGTAAGAGGCCTGTGTTCAGACACAGCCAGAACTGGCATGGTGACAGAACATTTCCAGGGACAGTAAACTGTCAGGCAGAGAAATCAGTGTAGCAAGGAGGGATCATTCGAGAGGAGTGAGGAGTTGCAGACATAGAACTCCCCACCTCCTTCTGCCAGGACTCAACACTGGATGTCTTTGTGCCCCATAAAATTAAGTCACCACAGAATCATTTCTCCTGATTATGCACTCATTATAATGATGGGATATTTATGTTTGAAGATTTTTTAAAAAGCTAAAAATACATGTATTTTGGGGGGGACTGTGTATAGGGAATAAAGGGCTTTAACTTATTTGTGTCACTTGTCTATGTATATCATGCAGATACATAGAAAGAATTCTGACTCCCCCAGTGGACTGTAAGGTCCAGGTGTCAGAGATGAGTCTATAGTCTATAGCTGTATCCCCAGGATCTGGCACAATGTCTGACAAATAGTAGGTGCTTGATGCCTATCTGTGGGTTGAATGAATGTGGCTCAGAGGAAGTGAAGTGACTTGCCTAAGGTCACACAGACCAAGAATCCCATTTATGGCATGTGATTTTTTTTTTTTTTTTTTTTACCGGGAGGTCCCGGGTATCGAACCCAGGTCCCTCCATATGGGAGACGGACGCCCAACCATTTGAGCCACATCTGTCCCCCAATGGCATGTGATTTAGAAGCTCAAGCTATCACCCCTACGTCATCCTGCCTCTTGGAAAGAAATAAGGAAAAGATGTCTTGTGGGAGACAATCATGGGCCCAAGAGTGACTACCCTTTTACACTCCTCTAGAATGAAGAACTGGTGGGGGCAGAGATGGAGGTAAGCACCCACTAAGCCACTCTCCACCATACTACCTTTTGAAAGCCATGCACCTCAGGGTAATTTTAGAGGGTGGCAGGGTGTGAAGGGCAGACCCTGGATTTTGCAGAGCAACAGGCTAGCTGTGGGTGCCCCTCTTTGAGCCCCCTCTCTTCCAAACAATGTGGATAAATAAGCTTCACTTATGGTATTATCAGGTTGAAAGGTGATCATCAATTGAAGTGGCTGCCCAGTAATTGAGGGCTTTTTTGGAAGTCTGCCAGCCTGAGGAGAACTACTGACATTAGGAACAGCCATACTGGGACCTGCCAGGCTCAAGGCCAGGACCCCCATCTATCAAGTCTTTTCTGCTTACAAGTGGGTATTAATAGATACAGAAGGCCCTTATCTCTTCCTTGATTTCATGCTGGGAATTCTGGCCTTTGCTTGGCCTCCTCCACTTAGTTCTGCTCTTTTCTGCTGCATTGAGAAGGAGGGCACCTAACTTCTCCCTGAGAGGTTGTGTGTGTGAGCATCTGAACAGGGGCAGGATCTGGCAGGTGAAGGAGGGTGGGTGGCAAGCAGGGCTTTGGAAAACCCCTGGCCTTGGCCTCAACAAGCCTGAATAATAGTCTTTTCCTCTGCTAGGTAAGCTCATGCCCTTTGAGCCTCAGTTTCCTCATAAATCGGGACCACAGTAACAATATCTGCCCTCCCTCTCCAGCAGCCAGCATGGTGCTTGGCACGTGATAGGCGTTCAGTGAGTTTTGTGGAATGACTGTTGGGTTTGAGAGGGCTTTACAAAAGTGAGTGGTAATGTTATTGAGAAGGAGGTGTGGGCAAAGGAAACGCTCTCCATCTGGAATTGGAATGTTGCCAGCCCCTCTCACTTCCTGTCAGGGCCTGACTTTGTTATTTAGGATGACACCTATTCCTTCACATCTCTGTTTCTGGGTAGAAGGAGGACAGGCAGACCCCAGGGCTGGGGATCCATTGTAGGCTAGATCCGACCACTAGCTGCCTTCAACTAGCTGGTTGTGCCTTCGTTTTCCCATTTATATAGAGGAGGCTTACGTGATCTCTGTGATCCCTTCCAGCTCTGACACATTCTAGGATTTTCATGAGTAATTTCACAAACCAGTCATTACAGGGGAAAGACACTCCCGTTTCTCTCCTAAACCACCTCCAATTTATAGTGCACTTTTAAATCCCTCGTGCTTTTTATCATCATGGCCACCTGGGAAGGGGCCAGGGCAAGCTGTGTGTGCCTGTTTTATAGAAAAGGAAACGGATGCTGAGGATTTTCCTCAAGGAGCTGTAATTTAAGGCTTTACCACACATTTTGGTTATACAGGTATACCAATTTGTCTCAAATATTAGCGGGCATAAAAATTACCTGGATGAGGGTGGGAGGGGATGGTTGTTAAAAATGCAGATTCTGGCGCACCCAGAGATTCTAAATTAGCAGGGTTGGGATGGGGCCCAAAGTTAACAGGTGCCCAGGTGATTTTGAAGTCAGGGGCTTAAAGACCACTCTTGGAGAACTGGGCCTCATTGCATTATGGGTAGCCTCTGTTTCTTTTATAACCCTCCTCAGTGTCTGTTCTGGGTCAGGCCAGTGAGGGGAGGGGGGCGCTATTAGAGTTCCCAGTCTGATAAGGGAGGCAGATGGAGAAACCAACAGAGCCATCAGAGCCCGGATGGAGACAGCAGCAGGCAAAGGAGGAAGTGAGTTTAACTCCAACACTGGTGGGCACCTGGGAGGAAGTGATGTTTAGACTGGACCTAGGGATTTGATTCCTGTTTGTGTCCTAGCTACTTTTTTGCTTGTGGGTCACCCCAACCAGACAGCAGGTAGGTTTGGAGAAGTTATGAAGTCTTTCACATTTCTGTCCCCAGTGCTGGCAAACGGCCTGGCACAGAGGAGAGGACAATCCTGGTCAAATCGACTGATGTGAGCAATGAGAAAATGGCTGATGGAGATGTCCCAGGGCTTCAGGGTTAAATGCATTTGTGTGTGTGTGTGTGTGCTCAGTTTCCCCACCTCCTCTCTTTGCTTATGTCTAATGTGGAGCTACTTTAATGGTGGAAATTCCTCATCCTGTTGTAAACATTTGTTACCTCTTCTTTCTCCTGCTTTCACTAGACTGTGAGCTCCTTAGGGCCAGGAATCAAGGTCTGAAGTAAGGACGGGGCACAGAACAGGCTCTCAAAACGTTTGTTGAATGAGTAAATAAATGTATTCAGGCAGAAGCTTGTGCATTGGCTTTTGAAGGCACCTCCAGGAAAGCCCCAGGTCTATATATATATTGGGCCAGACTTCCCTCCCCTTCTCCTTGCAGCCCTCTTCACCTTGGGCTCTGACTGGGTGAGAGGGATGGGGTTGGCGGGGCCAGGATAGGAGAGTAAATAGGATAGGTGGGGCAAATTAAGGATGGGAAATGGGGCTGGGGCTTTGGAGGTGAGCCTGAGAATTCAGAAAAGAGGAGGGGACAGTTTCTGGAGATCTGGGCTGAGGTATGGGGGCTGCAGGTTTGGGGGTATGGGCTGAGGGTCTGGGGATTATGTAATGTGAGGGCTGCAGTCGGACAGATGTGACTGCAACAGAATGGAAGCTCTGTCCTAAACGTCTCCACTACGTAGGGGTCAACAGGACCCGGTGCGCGGGGCGGGGGCGGGGCCACCACGCCTCGGGCAGGGGCGGTCCAGGCTGGGGGCGGGGAGTGTGAACGCGCCCGGCACCGCCCCGACAAAGCCTGCGCGCGCCCGGGCCTGCGATTGGCCGCACCACCCCGCGTCGCCTCCCCAACCCGCTTGTCGCTGCCGGTCCGGGGCGCTGCAGCCAATGGGCGCTGCCGCCGCTTCCTCCGTCACAATCCGGGTGGCCAATGGGGGTGGCACTAGGCGGCTCGTGGCTCTTTCGCGGCAAAAAGGATTTGGCGCGTAAAAGTGGCCGGGACTTTGCAGGCAGCGGCGGCCGGGGGTGGAGCGGGATCCGGAGCGGGATCGAGCCCTCGCCGCGGCCGGCCGCTGCC
>JAKSZT010021619.1:13720688-13879513 GCA_026826555.1 Tolypeutes matacus
CGGGCCGCGCGGGCCGTGAGCGCCATGGCCGTGGCCCCCGCGGGCGGCCCGTGCGCGCCGGCGCTGGAGGCCCTCCTCGGGGCGGGCGCGCTGCGGCTGCTCGACTCCTCGCAGATCGTCATCATCTCCGCAGCGCAGGACGCCAGCGCCCCGCAGGCCCGCGCCGGCCCCTCCGCGCCCGCCGCGGGCCCCAGCGACGCCGACCTGCTGCTTTTCGCCACGCCGCAGGCGTCCCGGCCCACACCCAGCGCGCCGCGCCCGGCACTCGGCCGCCCGCCGGTACGGACACCAGGGACGCTGGGCCAAGTGCGCTGACTGTACCCCCGCGCCGGCCCCGGCGGGGCGCAGTGTTTGGCCTGGAGGGGGCAGGGGGGCGCGGGCAGGGGTGGACTGAGGTGCCCGGATTGGGCGGTGCAGAGCTTGGGTTGAGCCTCCGGGTCCCACCCCGGGATGCTGGGTGACCCCAGGTCAGTCCTTGTTTGCTTCTCCATGCTGTGGGCCCCTTCCTAACCGTAGCCATTTGAGAGTTAGACTCGGTGATAATATTGGCCCACGTGTATTCAGCTGGCGCTTACTGCATGCCAGGCCTTTGGTTGAGCCTTTGGCGGACTTCAAGCCATCTAAAACCCACAACCACGCTGCGAGCTCGGTGTTGTCACTGTGCCCATCTGACGGAGGAGGAACTGAGGCTCAGAGAGGGGAAGTGACTTGTCCCCATCACACAGCTGGCAAGTGGTGAGGCTGGGATTTGAATGGAGGCCTGCTGGCTTCACACCAGAATTTGAGGTTGGGTAGTGGGCATGGGCTTGCTTGCAGAGGATGGGTGGGTGGTCCTGGGGTTGGACGTTGGGGAGCATTGGGGAGACTCCTTTCTGCCTTGCTGATGGTCTGCCAGGTGCAGGCCTGGCCCTTCAGGCCCTTGGGGACAGACGGCCTGATTGGGAGGCCTTCTCTGCAGGGGCGGGGTGGCTGGGCCAGCTGCTGATCTCTTCCCTCTGCCTGTCCTTCCATCTGCTACCCTCCACCCTCCCAGGCCCTGGTTGCCATGGAACCTCATTAATCAGGCAGACAGACCCCTGGGTCCCTGTGGAAAGACCGGGTGGGCTGGGCCTCTGGGAGCTGGAGGGGAAGGCCCCCAGTGCCAGGAGAGAGAAGTTGTCTCAGGGAGATGCCCTAATAAATTCTTCCCTGAGCAACAAGAGGCTCAAGACCATTTCAGACAGGGGGGCCCAGAGGAAGCAGCTGAATTACAGTGGGAGAAGGGAGTGGAGGCCTGGAGCTTGGACCTGTGGGCTGTGGGACAGGGTGTGGAGACCAGTTTGACTGGCACAGCCTGTAGGTGAAGGTGGGGCACGAGCAGGCAGGCAGGGGCTGGCCAGGCAGGATGGGGTCTCAGCAGGGGCTTGGAGGAACGAGGCCCCCGGGCAAGGGGGTGGAAGCCTTGCTGATGGAGGCAAGGGTGGCAGCTGGTCCCTGAGGCATCCCAGGAGCCTCCCCCAGGCCCCTTGGCCCCATGCCCAGTGCTGCCTTCCTTCCGGAATCACCAAGATGCTAATAATAATAACAATAGCAGCGTGTTTTGAGAGTGTTTTGTATGCAAGGCTCTGTGCCAGGCACTTTACCCAAATTAACTCTTTTAAACCTCTGAACAACTCTCCCCTTCTACAGAGGGGGAAGCTGAGGCCTAGAGATGTTAGAACCCTCCCCAGGGTCATTCAGCTTGCTAGTGGTGGGACTGGGCCGATGACCTGAGCAGCAGTCCACATTGCCTGAGCAGTTAGCTGCCAGGACGCCCAGGGAGGTCGTAGGGGCACTTCCTGATGAGCAAGTGGGAGAGTGGATTGTGTACCAGGGGTGGGTCATTCTAGCTTCCTATACTGGGTGGCCGTCCCTGAGGGTACTAGCTTGGGGCTTGGGCAAGTACCTCCCTCTAGTTGACTCACAGGCACTTAGCAGGCCCAGGGCTGCAGGAACAGGTGAGGTGTGTGTGGGGGGGTGCCATCCTTCACCACCAGTGCCATCAAGGGCAGCCTCGGGCCCAAGCATTCCATTCGTCCACCAGCTGGTGAGCGAGTGTGTACCAGGAGGTACTAGGCATGGGGTCAAGTGAGGTGCCCCTGCCCACAATGCTTAAAGGCGAGTGGGCATTTTTCTGCTGGTGTGCGGGAGAGAGGGCTGGCACCATCCTGAAGCTGGAATCGAGAAACATGGGCCCAGCTTTTGCTCTCCATCATCCCCAACTCTGTGGGTAGCCACTGGGCATCTGAGCCCCCACTGACCCTTTACATTAGCATTTGTTTAGGGGCAGTTCTGGAACAAACTACAGGCTCAGCTTCTGCACCAATGAGCATTTATTGACCACCTACTGAATACAAGACTCTGCAAGTCAGCTATTCCTCCCGGCCCTTACTGTCCATCTCCATCCTGATGGTGGCCATTAAAAAACAAAATTTCCTCTTTTCTTGTTCAGATAGTAAATCATTTACACCATATAGATAAGGCAGCAACCCCCCCTGACACCCCCATACACAGAGGTTGCTCCTGGAATGGCTCAGTATATAATAAATAGAAATTGAACCAGAGAAAAAAGATTTCCTGATTTTTTTTTTTTTTTTTCAAATCCAAAAAGGGACCATATAAATGCATTGCCTTACAACAATGTTTTGGCTTGTCAGTGTGTCTGTGAGCGAATTCTTTGTCCATCTGTCTCAGTCCTCCTTGGCAGCTGTGAGGTATTCCAGGGGCTGGATTAAATGGTTTTCCTGGTCTCCTTTCCTGGATGGGAGTTTGAGTCTGTTTTTTCAGCAGTGAATGTCTTTGTCTTGCTTTCAGGTCCCCTGTGCTAGGGTTTATCTAGAGAGCGGCCATTGGAACGGGAATCTGCTCATGTCCTTGTTTTAGGGTGTAACATTAACCAGCTTTCAGGGGTGGGCAAGGGTCTGGGTACCAGGAGGAGGCAGAAGCATTCTAGGGTTCAGGCCCAGAAATGACTTTAGGGAAAGGATAGACTCTGGGCTCATTGGGGCATGGCATCTGGAGTTGGCACTGTGCCAGCGTGTTAGGGTCTAATCCTGACTCCACCCCTCACTGTGTGACCCCTCTGGGTTGCAGACTCCTCCAGAGGCGAGAGCCATAGCTGGAGGGTTTGGTGAGTGAATACATGTGAAACATTACTTGGCACAGTGCTCAGTACACAGGAAGCACTTGGCCCCTTCTCTCTCCTATTTCCTGGGAGACCCAAGAGAATGGATGGATGTGAATGTGCATGAGAGGGGTTGTCATGGTCGGCGTGTGGGGAGGTTCTTTCAGCATCATTTGTTGATGCCCAGGCCCCATGGCAGACTCTGGGTGCAGAGATGATTTAGACCAGGAGTTCTTAACAAGGAGTCCATGAGCTTGATTTAAGATTCAAAAAAACATCCTTGTGGGGACGTGTTGGTGTGGGTGTAATATATTTATTAAATAATACACAGTATAGTGGGGCGTGAGTAAGGGGTCTGTGGTTTTCACCTGACTGGCAAAGGGGTCCGTGGAACAAAAAGTTCAGAACCTCTGCTCCAGACCCAGTGCCTGCCTCTGAGGAGCTCACTGGCTTAGGGGTGAGAAATTAGCAAGAGGCAAAATGTGGGGAAGATGGGGTTTGAGGAGTTCTGAGGGACGAGGTGATGACCTTACTGCAGGGTCAGAAAGATGCAAGTGACAGGTAAGAGTCCTGTCCACAGAGGTAGAGGCAGTAGATGGGAACGCAGGGAGGCAGACGGGCAGTCCAGGTAGGAGCAGCAAGGGCCGAGGCTAAGCAGAGGTTCACATGGAGAAGCAATGGCCGATGAGGTTACTAAAGCAATGGGCAGCCGGAGAAAGGGTAGTGAGCAGGAGCGGTAAATGCTAAGGTGTGAGTTTTAGGATGAGGCCCAGCTGCAGTGGAGATGGAGAGAGGCTACATGACACAGGTGGGAGGCGATAACGGCTGTGGGAACTGGATGTGAGGGTGGTAGATGGAGCAGAACCAAGGTGCTGGTTCAGGAAACCGTGTGGATGGTGGAAGGGAGGGTAAGCCTGGTTTTGGTTGGGGTACCTTTGAGCTGCCCTGCAATGTCCAGGACAATCTTGATCCTGAATGTCTGAACTTGGCCAGAGGGTGTGGAGGTTGAGAGCTTTGGCTTTTGCTCAGACAGTCCTGGGTAGGAATCCTGGCTCTGCCACTTACTTGGCCTCCCTGGGCTTCAGTTAACCTTCTCTGTAAAATGGGGCCATTACTACCGCCATGCCATAGGATGGAATGAACTAATTCATGCAGAGCACTTGGTGAGTGCCAGCTGCTGCCACGTTCACAGATGAGTGAAAACCAGAGAAGAGGTGACTTGCCCAAGGGACCTGTACATGCAGTAGCTTAAAACAACAAACATGCATTAGCACATTTTCTGTGGCTCAGGAACTCGTAGTTCAGCCGGGTGGTTCTGGTTTGGAGTCTCCAGAGGCTCCGGTCATCTGAAGGCTTGAGTGAGGCTGGAGAATTTGCTCCCAAGCTCACCCATGTGGCTGCTGGCAGGAGGCCTCAGCCACTCCATAGTGCTGCTTGAGTGTCTGCAGGACACGGCAGCTGGCTTCCCCAGAGTGAGCGAGCCCCGAGAGCAAGGTGCCAGTGCCTCTTATGGCCCAGTCTTGGAAATAGCACACCATCACTTCCACCACGTTCTATTCTGTAGAAGCAAGTCACTAAATCTGGTCCACATTTAAGGGAAGGAGAATTATGCTCCATCTTTTTTTTTGAAGGAGTATTTAAAAAATTGTAGATATTTTTAAACCACCTAGGTCCCCAGGGCGGTGGTAGCAGGGCTTAGACTTGAACTTGGGTCCTCTGCCTTCCAGTTGAGCATTCTGTCCTGTGTGGTAGGATTGAGGCCACTAAGCTGTGTCCCCTAGGATCTCCCCTTCATGTGCAGCAGAGAAACCGAGGCAGAGGGTGGCCCAGGGCCACCAAACTCAGCCAGATGGGCTGAGGTGGGCATCCTCCCACTGTTTTGATTTTTTTTTTTTTTTTTCTTTCTTTTTTCTTTCTTTTGCTGCAGGTGAAGCGGAGGCTGGACCTGGAAACTGACCATCAGTACCTGGCTGAGAGCAGTGGGCCAGGCCGGGGCAGGGGCCGGCACCCCGGGAAAGGTACCCAGGAAACTTGGACTGGGCAGGCCCCTTTGGCCAGGCCCAGGTTGGGGGTGTGGATGGACAGACATGCTTGCAGGCACGAGTCTGCCAGCTTCTGGGGATACCCAGCAGGGCAGCTGGGATAGTCGCCTGGCATGGCTTCCCTGGCCTTGCGGGGGGAATACCAGGTCGGGAGAGAAATGCTAGGGTTGGCAGCAGCTATAGGGCCTCCATCATTCTGCTCTGCATTGCCAGAGGGGCAGGCCTAGCTGGGGGTGGGGGTGGGTGCTGAGGGTTCTGTCTTGTCTGATACCCCCAGGTGTGAAATCCCCGGGTGAGAAATCCCGCTATGAGACCTCGCTGAATCTGACTACCAAGCGCTTCCTAGAGCTGCTGAGCCGCTCAGCTGATGGTGTTGTAGACCTGAACTGGGCAGCCGAGGTGCTGAAGGTACAGAAACGGCGTATCTACGACATCACCAACGTCCTTGAGGGCATCCAGCTCATCTCCAAGAAGTCCAAGAACCACATCCAGTGGCTGTAGGTACCAGCTGAAAAGGAGGGTGGGTAGAGGCCTGGGCCTGGGCAGACACACCTGCTGACGCCAGACTGGAGGAGCTGGTACTGATACCTAGTGTGGTTCCCTATGTCCCCATTTTACAGCTGGGGAAACGAGGCTCAGCGAGGACAGGTGGCTTCCCTGAGGTGCTGTATACAGGAAAGAACACACATCTTAAACCTCCAGCTCAGTGCAGTTTCACACCTTTGTTCACCTAGTAAACACCATGTAGATGAAAATAAAGAACATTCCTAGCACTCCAGAAAGTTCCTTGTGCCCCTTCCCAGTCACTACACCTCCCTCTGCCTCACATATCACTGGGTAACCACTAATCTTGTTGCTATTGCTATTGATGAGATTTGTCTGACACAGCAATTTCATTTCTATTAATTCTTGTTTTGTTTTCCCCCTCCCACTCCTGTCCCCAGTCATCCTGCTCCCTCTCTTTGGCACATCTACCTTTTCAGTTTTTGGGAGATCATTCCATTTTTTTCACTTGGCAGCATGTCTTGGAGATGATTCCATGTCTGTACAACTAATGGCGAATGACATCCTCGACCCTTTTTTAAACTGAATTATTCTATGGAATGTTGTGTCATCATTTGCTTATGATATGGGTGTTTCCAGACACCCAGGCCAGGATTTATATCCATGCCAGTCTGATTTGGAATCCAGGTTCAGCCCTCTGCTGCTTCCCAGATGAGAAGCCCGACCCAGAGAGTGGCAAGGGCCAGAGTGGGTCTCACAAAACAGAAGCAGCCAGTCTGGAGGCCCAGGATTCATGGGGAGTGGTGCCAGGAGCCGTAACTCTCCCCATTGGCTCCTGCAGGGGCAGCCATGCAGCAGTGGGGATTGGCGGGCAGCTTGCAGGGCTAACCCAGGACATCCAGCACCTGGAAGAGAAAGAGCAGCAGCTGGACCACCTGATCAACATCTGTACCATGCAGCTGCAGCAGCTTTCAGAAGATGCCGACAGCCAGCGATATCCTTGGGATGGGCAGAGAGGGCAGGCTTGGCAGGGCAGGGGGTCCATCCAGGTGGAACTAGAGTGGCTGCCTTGAGCCCTGGATTCAGGAGAGGGCTCTGGTATTGGGTCAAGTCCTGGCACAGCCATTTACTTACCATGTGACACTGGACAAGTTATTTAACCTCTCTGGGCCTCAATTTCTAAAAACTTAAATATATATTTTGAGTGGATACCCAAATTGTGTATATAATTTTGGACATAGCTACCAACTGACACCAAGATCATGGGTCAAAGTGAATTCCCAGCACCAGGCCTGGAGTATGTTGTGTTTTACTTGGGATTATTGCAGGCAGCTCCTCTCTCCCCAGAACTGCTTGCAGTTAGATGGGTAGAATGGGGAACAGATGTGGAAATTGAGGCTCAGGGGCATAGGTAGGTTTTGAGCACCAACTGTGTGCTTGGCCCTAGGGTGGGGGAGGTTGACTAGGCCTGGGTAGGCTCTGCCTTGTGAGCTGTCTAGGTGGGTGGCCCCCAGAGGTCAAAGGTCACATGGTTCTTGACTCTACCAACCCTGGCCTATGTGACCTGCCAGGACCTGCGCAGCATCACGGACGCTGCAGAGCAGATGGTCATGGTGGTCAAGTCTCCTCCTGAGACCCAACTCCAAGTCATGGATGACTTGAAGGTGAGACCAGAACTCCAGGCTCGACTGGGACAGGCCAGGCTGGGATGCAGTCGGCTGAGCCTCAGTTTACTCCGCCTGCTCCCTCTCACCCCCTGGAACTTCCAGGTCTCCCTTAAGAGCAAACAAGGGCCCATTGATGTCTTCCTGTGCCCTGAGGAGAATGCGGGTGGGAGCAGCCCTGGGACGACCCCATCCCCTGGGACAGCTTCTGCTGATGAGGAGGATAGGGTGACTGCCCCTGCCACCACAGTGCCACCACCATCACCTCCCCATTCACCTGCCACGGATCCCGGCCAGTCTCTGCTCAGCCTGGAGCAAGGTGGGTGAAGGGCAGGTGGGTGGGTGGGCTGTGGCAGGGCTCCTCTTCGGGGTGGGTGGGTGGGCAGGCATCACTGCCCTCTCTGTCCTCCCTGCCGGGCTGTCCCCGGCCTGTGATGCTCCCCCGTCTTCTCAGAACCGTTGCTGTCCCGGGCGGGCGGCCTGCGGGCCCCCATGGATGAGGACCGTCTGTCGCCACTGGTGGCGGCCGACTCGCTCCTGGAGCATGAGCGGGAGGACTTTTCCGGCCTCCTCCCCGAGTTCATCAGCCTGTCCCCCCCCCACGAGAGCCTCGACTACCACTTTGGCCTCGAAGAGGGCGAGGGCATCAGAGACCTCTTCGACTGTGACTTTGGGGACCTCACCCCTCTGGATTTCTGATGGGGAATAGGGGGGCCAGGGTCTCCCAAGATGCCCACCCTATCTCTGCAGCCTTGGAGCCCCTTGATTCTGGCCGTCTTCCCAGCCTGATTGGAAACATTTAATTTATACCCTCCTCCCCTAGTTCCAGAAGCTTTAGCTCTGGGGTCTGGCTACTGCCAGGAGGCTGAGTGAGTCAGGAAGGGAAGGATCCTGTGTTTGTGGTGTGTGCCTGCAGCCAACGCGTGTATACACGGGGTGACGTGAGGTGGGAGCGTGTGTGGATGTGTATGTATGCATGTACCGGGGAATGAAGGTGAACACGTGTGTGTACACTGAAAACACGCCCCAGTGTGCCCACGTGGGTGTGCATGAGTTCTTGTGTGCGCGTGGTGGGGGCTCTAACTGCACTTTCGGTCTCCTTGCTCCAGGGGCCCCGGGAGGCCCACGGTGGCCACTGCCCCCAGAAGCCTGCATGCTGACCAGGCCAGGAGGGGAGGCCTTGGCCAGCTTGGTTTGCAGGACAGTGAGAGCACTTCTGTCGTCTTAAAGGTTTCTCTGAAACTCGAAGCTTTAATGGAGCGTTATTTATTTATAGAGGTCTCTTTGGCAAGCCTGGGGCACCAGCGAAGGGCAGGAGGGATGCGGGGCTGGCGCCCCAATTCCCTTTACCCCTGAGCTGTTCTTTTGCCTCGCCCTGAAGGAGCTGAGGCCTAAGTGATTTATTTATTGGGAAAGTAAGGAAGGGAAACAGACTGACTGACTGACTGCCATGGGTGGATGGAGGAGGGGTCCCTCTCCAGGGGATCACTGCAGGGCTCCAGCTCCCCCCCCCCCCAGGATGGGTGTGAGATGGAAGAGGTGAGTGTGGGGGGACCTCCACCCTCCACTGACAGGTGGACGGGAGGGGTGGGTGAAGGGTTTTCCCTAGCCCAGACGGCAGGGGCCCCTCCTGTGGCATTTGAAGTGCCCCTCCCCCACTCCTTGCTCCCCCCAGCCCCCAATCTGCACTTTGATTTGCCTTCCTAACAGCTCTGTTCCCTCCTGCTTTGGTTTTAATAAATATTTTGATGATGTTTGGGCTTTGGAACTGTGTGCTGGGAGCAGATGCAGGGATGGGAGAGGCCCAGGCTGCTGGCAAAATGCCCATTCTCCGCTTCCCTTTTCCCTATTCATCCCTACCTGATTTCATTTGAGCCTTAGAGCCCCAAGGAGGGTAGGCTTCATCGTTTTTGTCCTTAGAAATCGATCCAATAAATGTTTTTGTTGTAGAAAGTCAGGGTGGTGGATGCTACAGAAGTATAGAAAGTAACGAGTGAACTGCCTGCCTTTCCCCAGCTACACAGAGTTTGCTGTATTCCTTCCGGATGTTTACGGGCATTTGAAAATGTGCAGCAAATAATTACTGTGGGCTGATGCTGTGTTGGGTACTTCCCAGGTGTGGGCACATGTGAGTGCCCTTCCCTGGTAGGACTTTCTGGGTCTGATGGAGAAGACTCACAAATGAAAAATCCAAGGAGGGCTTCCTGGAATAGGTGGTGGTTGAGCTGAAAGCTGTAGGACAAGAGGGAGATAATGTGAGGAAGAAAGTGAACTGCACACCAAGCTGAGAGACCATTATGGGGCAAAGGCCTTGGGGCAGGGAGCGAGCTGGGCACAGAGGACCTGAGAGAATCCAGTGTGGCTGCAGTTTGTAGCCACACGGAGAGGCAGGGTAAGGCTAGAGAGAAGGGAGAAATTCGGGTTTGGGTTTTATTCGGGACAAGGCGAGTCTGAAAAGGTGACATGTCCTGGTTACGTTTTAAAGGCTGACTCTAAACTGCCTGTGGAGGAGACTGAAGAGTGGCCGCAGTGGCAGAGGCTGGTGGGGAGAAGGGGGCGTTGAGTTTGGGGGTCGGGGAGGGGAAGGGGGCCCGACCTTCTACCCTTCTACCAGCCCCTGGATGGGCTTTCTCTGGGCCAGAGGCTCCCTCAAGCCCTGACCAGCCCCACCACACTCCTGAGGTGGCTGACGAGGACCCACAGGGTGGGTGAATGGTGGGTGCGCGCACGTCGGCCCGTGCAGTTCCGGGGCCGCCTGTCATTTCACTCGGCCGGTCCGCGTCCGACCCCTAGCCCTGCAGTGGGCTCCCTGCCGCGGGGCTAAACGCTGAGTCCTTGCCCCCCAGGAGGCCGGACTTTGCACTCATGAAACCGGGGCCGTCGAGGACGCGGGCTGGGCACTCCCGGCCCCGCGGGGAGCCCGGGCGGGGGGCGGGGCCTCGGGCGGGGGCGGGGCCTGCGGCGGCCGCGCCGGCGCCAACCGGCGGGCTCTGCCCCGCACCCCGGGTCCGCGAGGCGCCGCGTCCAGAGCCCGGAGCCGGAGCCGAGCGGGTGGCGGCGCCATGACGTGCGCGGGGCTGCTCACCGTGTGCCTGCTCCGGCCGCCCGCGCCCCCGTCGCCCCCCGCGCCCGCCGGACACGCGCTCTTCCAGGACGTGAGTGGGGAGCGGGAAGGGGTCAGCGCCCGGGGCCCGTCTCGGCCTCTGCGGCGTCGCTCCAGCTCTCCTGGCTCCCTGTGTCCCGCCGGGGCTGCGGGTCCCTCCCAGAGCCCGTCTCGGCGTCTCTCTTACGTGCTTTCCCCTGTCTCCGTGTCGGTCGGTGGCAGTGTCTCTCCCTCCAGGTCTGTCTCGATGACTCTGCCGACTCTGTTCCCGTAGGTCCCTCATCGCTACTTGGCTGTCTTTGTGTGCCCTGTTCTCTCCCTCCTTACCGCTCCTTGACCCTGGTTGAGTGTCACTGCCCCGTCTGCGTGTCTGGTGGGGGCTGGCAGCCCTTGCTCATCCCCGGGGCCGTCCCGGTGCCCTGTCTATGGCAGCCCCAGGCGCCCGGGAGCGCCCCATATTCCAGCCCCGGCGCTGATCCCGGAGCCCCCAAGGCCCAGCCAGGGGTCACGGGGGCCTGTAGTAGGCCAGGGCTGCCCACAGTCATCTTCTGTGGCCTGGGCACCCCTCCCATGGGGTGCTGGGTGGTCTTGCAGCCTCCCATAGTTACCAACATGGAGCAGCCTGGCTGGGCTGCAGGCGCTGCCTTGAGCCCCTTCCCCATTCTTCACCCCTGTGCTCAGCCCTGCCCTGGCCCCCTCGTACTCCCACACTGAGAGGTACCTTCTAGTGTCTCATGCCCCCTTCCCCACAGTGACTCAGCACTGTGACCACAGCCCTCCTGGCTGGAAGGGACCTGACCCTCAGCTTTCTGGATGGGGAAACCAAGGCCTGAGGGGTTGGGGCATGTCCAAGGTCACTCATGTAAACAGGCACACTAGCGTGTGATCCCATGTGTCCTCATTTCCAACTTAGCACCCCCTTCCCCTAATACCTCCCATCTACCCTAACCAGACCTCACTCAGCTGCTGTGTGACTCCAAGCCGGTGGCAGACCTTCTCTGAGCCAGACTAGGGGTTAGGTTCATCTTGAGTCTCACTCCTGGAGAAAACAGCAGGGGGTGGGGGTGGCATTCAAACGTGGAGCCCAGTGGGGATTCTCTGCCCAGGCTTTGGTCAGCAGGTCACCCCTTTTCACACTTTGGGTGACCTGGGAGTCTCTAGTCCCTGGGACAGGCAACAACTATCTGCTTCTGTTACCCTTCACCTCTGCTTTTCCATAAATGTGACATCTGTCTACCCCTCTCTTCCACCACCCTCGCTCCCCCTGGCACACATGCCTGCCCAAGGCCCTCCCACTGAGTCAGTCTCATAAGAAGCCCCAGCCCTGGAAGGATTAACCCAAGACTGCTCCCCCATTGTACTAGTGAAAAGACTGAGCCATTGATAAAGGACTAGCTACTGCCTGGCATACCAGGATCTTCAACCAGCACAGAGGGAAACAGCCCAGAGGTCAGAGTCTGGAAAGGATCAGCGACACACAGCAGAATTGGGGTTCAGTTCTGGGACAGGTACCCGGGATCCTCAGGACGCATCTTGGCCCATCTCCCCAACCTTTTTCAAGCTGGGACCATGCCACGGGCTGATGCATCACACAGAGCTTGCACTGGGCTCCAGATATGGGCAGTGGGGGTGTAAGGCCTGGCCTGGAGCACCCCCCACGATGCCAGAGCCCGAAGGAGAAGTGAGCAAGCGATGGGACCTGCTGTGTGTTCTTCCTGCACCTCCCTTGCTGGCAAAGCTCCTGCAGGGTCGAGCTGGGTGAGGGGGGTTGGGACCAAGCTGGGCAGGAGAAAGGCAGGCAGGGGGCAGGCAGGCCAGCTGTGGCCCTGTTGGGTTGATGGGCGCCTCTTGCTTCCCAGGCCCCACTCACAGCTCCCACCCTCCCACCCCTTTGTCCTCTAGGTTTTCCGCAGAGCAGATAAGAATGGTGAGTGTGGCCTTCTCTGCGTCCCACAGTGGGGGTGGGTGGGTAGGGCGGGGGGCATCAGGGAGACCCAGGGGAAGGTTGGGGGTTTATGGGGCACAGTCTAGAGTGAAGACAGATCTTGGGGAGGCCTGAGTCAGGAGACTCAACCAAGGCATCCTTTCCAGGGAAATGTTATTTTGCCATGTTTGGCAGGATGGAGAGGGAAGGGAATGTGGTCTGGCCAAAGGCCCAGGGTGGGGGACTTACTCCTGTGCCCAAAGTGACGGGTACTTCCGTACATGAGCTCGTGCTGTCCTCACAACTGCCAGCTGCAGTGGGATTCTTAGTCCCATTTCAGGCCAGAGGGCAGAGGGCAGCAGAACCCCAGAGAGTGAAGCAGGCTGCCCAAGGGTCAGAGCCTTTCAGTGGGCTGCATGGTGCTGGTCCCAGGTGCCCTGTGTGAGACTTGGGTGGGGTAAAGAAAAGAGGCCCTGTGGGGGACTTTACTCTTTGATTTTTAAAGGCTTGGTAACTTTCCATGTAGACCCAAGGAGGACTTAGAGACACAAACCCAGCCCTTGGGCAGCATAAAGCTGGGGCCAGTCCAGGGAGTCAGCCCCTCTTGCCCTGGGTCCTCAGTAGCCTCGGACCCTGGTCTGAGAAAACCTTGGAAGCCTAAGCGGGAGTCCTTGGGGAGCCCAGCAAACATCAGGGTGCTGCCAGTAAATGACTGGGAACAGCACACACGCCTCGATTGGCCAGTTGACAGTCTGAGCCGACATAGGCAGTTAGCCTTGAGCTTACTTCCATCTGGGGTCTTCAGACCCTTTCTTGTTTCAGCCTCCTCGAGACAAGGTCATGTCCCCACCCCTTACCCCTCCTTGGATCTCTTCAGATTGGCTGAGACCATCTGTCCCAACCCATTGATCAGGACATGGTCTCACCTGGATCAGGGCATTCTGATCCCTACCCCAGCTCTGTGCCCCACTCCTGCGTGTTTGGAGAGAGACCTTCAGCATTTAGGCCAAACCCCAACTTTGCCCATCCCACTCGAGCGCTCTCAGCCTCTGTTCACATGCCCCCCCGTGACAGGGTTCTCATCCCCTCACTGGGCAGCCTGCTGCCGCGTATAGAGGCGCCAACTCTTAGGATCTCATTTGCCTCCCTGTGGCTTCTCTGTGAAGGTCCTGGGTCCGCCCAGAGCACGAGTGAGGCCGGCCAGCAGGTGGGGCAGTAACTGCCCCCAAGTCCTCCCAAGTGGTGGCTAGGTCCTGCCATGCTCTGGCCTGTCCCAGGCTGTTCTTTTGTTTGGCAATCATTTGAGTTACCTGGTGCCAGGTGTGTACTGCCCTGTCCTTTGGGCATCTGCGGGGTGGGCCCTGCTGCCTTCACTGGGGGCCCTAGACCCCTTGTCCCCACAGCCAGGTCCCCACCAAGCTCAGAATCCCATCCCACCTGGCTGGGTGGTGGTGAGAGGCTGCGAGGCTTTTGGGGAGCCTGGACCTGGTGGCAGGGGTTACAGCCAGAGATCGGGGGTACCAACTCTGCTCCCTGTCCCACCCAGATGACGGTAAGCTGTCATTCGAGGAATTCCAGAATTACTTTGCTGATGGGGTTCTCAGCCCAGAGGAGCTGCGGGAACTGTTCAGCGGCATTGATGGGCATCCCACCGAGTGAGTGTAGAGGGGGAGTGACTGAGCCATGGGTGGATATGAGGCCAGCTCGTCCCCACCCCCACTGTGTCCCCTGCTGCCTCGGATCCTTATGGAGGACAGGAGGGGGTGGGGGGAGGCAGGGAGAGGGGTGCCAGGGCTCGGTGCCAAATTTACCCACCGCCCACCCTTTCCCCAGCTCCAGCCTTGCCCACCACACTGCTTCCAGCTGGGACCCCAAAATAGCCACGCCTGAGTCACCACCCGTGGCTCAGCCTACAGGCATCCCTCCCCATTCCTGCTCCCTGCAGGGACCAGAGGGTGCCTGGGGACAGCTGGGGCCCTGGCTGCTTCTACCCATGGATACAGGTGCATGAACACGCAAACACCTCCCTATGTGTGTTCCCACGTCCACGCCTTGGCACAGGCACATACCCCCACCCTGCTTCCTCACGTGGGTGCAGGCGCATCCAGAGCTGTCCCTCTCACTTCCCTTCCCTTCCATCCCCTTAGGATAAATTCCAGATCCTTTGGGTCAGTAGTCAAGCCTCCTGTGCTTGCTCCTTTCCTGAGACTTGGGCTGGACCCTTTGCTGCAGTGTCCCCTAGCCCCGGCCCTAACCAGACACCCAAAATTCCTCGTCCTTCAAGGCTTAGCTTAGGGAGGCTCTTCTCTAGGAAGCCCTTGCTGACCTACCAAGAAATAGCACAGGCTTTCCCTGGACTTCGCCAGAACTGGCTTCCCCTTTCCAGCTCTGTCTACTCTCTGGCCCATCTCCAAGTCCATCTCCCACTGGCCTGGGAACCCCTTGGAGGCTGAGGGTGGGTCTGACTTGTCAGAGAGCATGATGTGGGGCAGTAGTTCCTCACGCCTCCCTACTCCTTGGCAACTTAACCTGGGGTGGAGGCAGACATCACCCAGGCTGGGTGTGAGGGGTGCACATGGGTTTCACAGCCCCAGTTCCCAGGCCCAAGTGTCTGAAGGATGCCTTCTCTTTCCCCTGCAGCAATTTAGAAACAGAGAAACTATGTGGTGAGTAGGCCCGTGGGAGCTCCTGGGCAGGTGGGTGCGTGGAGGAACTGCAGCTGGTCTCCTGATGGGAGAGGAGCTAGGCTCAGGATACGTGGCTTGTTTGGCGGCTAAGGGCAGGTGGGGCAGGGAAACCCAGGCAGCCAAAATGGAGGCAAGTTGGGTGGATGGGTGGGGGTGGAGGTGTCCAGGAACCCCTGAGCACCTCCTCTGCCCATAGACTACTTCTCAGAACACCTGGGTGTCTACCGGCCTGTGCTGGCTGCGCTGGAGTCCCTGAACCGAGCAGTGCTCACTGCCATGGACACCACCAAACAGGTGAGTGGAGGGCTGATGGTGGGAGGCCCAGAATGAGGACGGGGTGTCTGCCACACTGTGGGGGCTTCCCCCGATATGGCTCAGGGCCATGGAGCTAGAGGCCTGGGTTCAAATCCTGGCTTTCCCCAGTTTCTGGTTGTACAACTTTATCTTTCTGGACCTTGGTTTCCTCATCTGTAAACTGGTGATGATCATAGAGCCTAACTCCGTACATTTGTTGTGACAATTAAATGAGAACAAAGGCAGGGACTTCTGTTTTGTTCTCTGCTCTATTCCCAACTCAGAACTGTGCCTGGTACACAGTAGGTGCTTAACACCTGGCGCTGCTCCTCCTGTTTTTATTACTGTCCAGATCTAACTTGGCGGGGGGCGGGGGGTTTCAAGCCAGGACCCAGCAGGGTTGGGGGTGGTGGACAGCCACGTGTTTGTGGTCGCATGTGGACATGGGTCCACACAGGCATAAACATTGCTCTCAGACAGGGTTTTAGGCCCTTGGGTGGGGACTTAAGAAAACTGCCAGCCACCCCTCCCTTTATCCGGTCCTTTTAAGAAATGGCTCTACCTCCCTTTGTCCCAGAGCTCTTAGAAGGGGCCCGGGAGGAAGCAGTGAGCAGGCCTGGGGTTGTGCTTGACCCCACATTTTACAGAAGAGTCGACGAGCACCCAGCTGGGGATGAGGCCTCCCCTTCTGGTTGCTTTCACATGTGATTTAGAGGCTTTTCAGAGCCATGTCCTGGGCCCTGGCATGGGATGGGTGGCCTAAGGGTGCATGAGGAGGGGGTCAGCATGTGGCAGGGACTTCATATCTGTGGTCTGGACCCAAGTGGGGCCATCACCTTCCTCGTTGCCATGGAGGCAGGGCCCTGGAGGTGGGCTGCTGGACTGGCATACTCTGAACTGGCACAGGCTGGGGAGGCTTCAAGTGGCAGAGCAGAGCTGAGGACCCCAGGAGCCCCGCCCACCTCCTTCCCGCCCAGAGCGGGGCAGGGAGTGGCCCTTCACCACGCCATGACTCTGACTATCCTGAAACACGTGAGACTTTATCAGGCACTGGTTGCCTCTGAAAGAGCTACAGCCGGGCTGAGCCTCCGCCTCTGCAGTCCCCCCCTCCTGGCCCCACCCTCTCCAGTGGATCCTGACTCAATTGAACATTTGGTGCACCAGCCTGGGACCACACTCCTGGTACATGGCCCGGGTCATCCAGCGGCGTTGGAAGGAACGCAGCGAGGCCACCATGGAGCCACCGGTCCACACGGCCATGCCGCGACCAGGCTTGGCCAGCAGGTGCGGCCGCAGGGCCCCATAGCCGTGCCGCCGGCACTGAGCTTCCAGCTCCATGTCCAGGCGCTCAGCAAAGCCAGGGAAAAGCGTGGAGCCACCGGCCAGCACCACGGTGTCAGCTAGCCGTGTCCGCAGTGTCGCCGGCACCTTCTGCAGTGCTCGGAAGGCCAGTGCCGGCAGTCCTGGTGCAGCCAGGCCCAGCAGACCTGGCTGGAAGATGGGTTCCGGGCAGCGGAAGCGCTCGCTGCTGAGGTGGATGGAGCAGCCATTGCCAAAGCAGAAGCTGGCGGGATGGTGGCAGGCAGGGTTACGGAGGTCGCCCTCGAAGTCCAGGGACACATAGCAGCAGCGCTTCTTCAGCTGTGTGATGGTCTTGCGGGGCAGGGCCTGCCGCTGGAGGATCGGGCACGCTGCCACCAGCAGCTCCCGTAGGTAACGCGACAGGGTGCTGCCTGCCACGCCCAGCCGGAAGGTGGCCTCGTGCCACGAGTGGCCCGCGTAGATGGGCGTGGCGTGGCAGACGCCCGCGCCCGCCTCCACGGCCAGCCCGCTGAGCGCCCCGGTGGAGCAGAGCGCCAGCGCCGCGGTGCTGGCCATGTGGCACGCGGGCACCGCCAGGGCTTCGAACAGTAGCTCGGCCACCCTCTCGCGGCCCGCGGGCGGCGCCGATGGAGAGTCGCTCACCAGCACGGGCCACTGCTCTGGGCACACCCGCAGGCCGCCCACCAGCAGGCGCTCCCACAGCCCCTCCAGCGCCTCCCAGTCCACTACCACGCCGTGCTTGATGGGGTGCGCCCGCGCCACGCCGCCCGCCAGCTCGCCGCCGGGCAGCACGGGCAGCGCCCCGCTGGGCACCAGGCTGGAGCTCTTCAGCACCAGGCGCGGCCGGGCCTCGCCCGCGAAGCCCGCCTTGGTGAAGCCTGAGCCCTGGTCCACCACCAGCGCGATGCGGCCCAGCGACGACGGCCTGCGGCCCCCGCGGCTCCTCGCCGCCGCCGCCACCTTCCGGCTCGGCCCCGCCCCTCGGCCGCCCGGGAGCGTCGGACCTGACACCCCTCCTCTGCTGACCTGGGTGCCGGCCCCAGGCTCCTGCGCTGGGCCTTGCTTCCTGGGCCGGGGTCCCGCCTTTCCTGGGCTAGCTAAAGGCCGGTCCCTTCGCTTCTGGGCTGTGCCCTCCCAGCCTGCTGCCCCACCTCTTCCTCTCGGGCCGAGGGGCTCCTTTGCAGCTCTGGGCTCGGTGCCCAGCCTGAGGCCCGGCCTTTGATTCAAGTGTCAGGCTCTGCTCTCCTCGCCCTCCTCTGGCGCCGGGAGCCAGCTCCGGTGCACCAAGCCCTGCACTCAGGACTCTCCTCTGCTTCGCTGCGCAGCCTTCGCTGAGGTGGCTGGTGAGGGAGCCAGGCTGCACCCTTTTAGATATCGAGAGGCTCTCAGGAGCAGCGGAGCTCTAGGAACGAATGGGGCTTCCTGGCAGTGGCTTTCGCACAGACGTTCCCGTTTGGGGATCCAGGAGTCCAGCCCAGCCCCTGAGCCCCAGACGGTCTCCTGGCACCTCCTGCCTGGGCTTGGCTGAAATAGATCCTGGTTGTGGAAATGGGAGGGGGTGGTCAGAGAAGAACTTGGATTGAACTCATTGTGACCTCAGTCCTTAGCACTGGCTGCACTTCTGCAGCCCCCTCCCCCCGGGACAGATCTTTGGACCCTTCCGATTTCCTGGGACCAGGACAGGGGCAGTGATTTCGGCATCCATGGGCCTGGCCTCATCCGCCCAGCACACTCCATCTGATTCCTCCCCCACTATTTCTGGTCATTGGACATGCCCTAGCCAGGTGTGTGGCCCCTCCCCTCCCAGTGCTGGAGAACCATCAAGAGCTACAGCCACTCCAGGGACCTCCTCTGCATGAGAAGCCCAGGCAGCCCACATAGCCTTCCTGGCTCCCAATATACAGACTCACGTGGTCCTGAGTTCCTGATGCAGTTCTGAAACTGACTTACTGTGCAGCCCTGAGCAAGTCCCAATCTCTCTCTGGGCCCAGTTTCTTCCTCCAAAAGTTTGTAGTAGTCCTCACAGAGAAGAGCCTCGTTATTCACTTTAGAACCATTTTGGTTGCAAGTAGAACACCCACTCAGGTGAGCTAATGCTAAAATAGCGAGTTTATTTATAGGATCGTATTTTAGCTATTTCAAGGGCAAAGGTGAAGTTCGACCTCAGGAACAGACTGGAACAAGGGCCCCATAGCAGGGCTGTGGGGAACCCAAGATGTGCACTGTCTCTGCTTTTTAAAAAAAATTTTTTTTAATCCATCCAAAGACTGGCTTCAGCTGGTGCATGTTCATCTAGAAAACTTGGCCTCTATAGTTCCTGATTGCAGTCCCAATCCCCAGTGGCCAGGAGGCGTGGCCACATTGAGGGACACGGTCATGCTGATTGTAACCAGGCAGACAGCAGGGAAGACTTGGCTTTCACAAAACGTGGAGGAGATGCTATGGGTCAGGCAGCCTCCAGCCTGGCACCGACATTGTGGAGGGGTGTTGGTCATGTTGTGAGAAAAGTGCATCTTCCAACAAGCTGGGCCTGTGCTGCTAGTGAGCTTGGACCTGCACCCCTGCTGAGACTGCCCCAAAGATGTCTGTCATCCTGAGACTGGCTGCCAATGTGTGGTGGGAAGGAAGGCTGCAGGTTTAGCAGGGCTGAGGCAGCACTAGGGTCCTGGGACCCAGAAGAGAGAGCAGCAGCTGGATCCTACCCACAGAGCAAGGGACAGGCCTCTCATGGGTGACTTAGGGAAGCAAACTTCACACTTCCCGCAGTATGGCCAGGGCAGGGATGAGGGCCGCTGCCACCAAGGGGCCCTCCAGGGGAAGACTTGAGGCTAGGGGGTGGGTCTGCACTTCCCATTAATAGGTTTGGGGTTTTCCCTGTGGGTGGCGGGAGCCAGTGAGTGCTTATGAGCAAGCTAGTGAACCTGCCCTGGCCAGATAAGTGGTTTGGAAGGAGCCTTTAACTACAATGTGAGGAAGGGGATGGGACGGAGCAAGTTGGGAGGCAAGTGCTGAATTTGAAGTGCTTTGGGGAAGTCTGGGGCTGTAGGGGCTTGGGAGTTACCAAGCAGAATGGGGTAGGCGTAAGGGGCTGGAGGTGGGGGCCCCAGGGATCTGGTCTCTCCTTGGTGTGCTCAGGGGATGTATGAATCTGAGTCTCAGGCCCCACCTCAGCCCTGGAATCGTGCCTCTTTGCCTAGGGCTCCCCCTCTGCTTAAGAGGGATTTCTGCATGCTGGGGACTCTTGGAGATGCCAGGCCTTTGCTGAGAGCCAGCTCGCTCTCTCAGCCTGTCCACACCTGGGTTTGCCCAACCCAGGGGCCCGCAGACCTGGTGGGACCTGAGCGGGGTTCTGGGAAGGAAGAACCAGAAACATCCTCCCAGTTCCGGGTAGGGGTTCTGGCCCTTGGGTCACAAGGCAGGGAGAAGGTAAAGACAGCCCGGGTTCCACGTCTTGACTCTTGTTCCATCCTCAACACACCCTGTTCATCCTTGTCTCACTTGGGGCCTCAGTTCCCCCCACTTCCTGCCTCGACTCTGCTGCCTGACGCCTCAGACAGAGCTAGCAGGCGCCAGGGTTGCTGTGCGCTCTTTATTGGGCTGGGTCCCGGGGCTCAGGGCCGCGGGCGCGGGCAGCGGCGGCGCTTGCGCGGCTGCTCCTCGCTGGGGTCGGCCTCGCAGTCGGCCTCGCTCTCGGCCAGCAGGCGCGCGTAGAGCCGCTGCCAGCCCTGCGCGGCCGTGGCCCCGCCCCCGGCCCCGCCCGCCGCGCGGCGCCCCTCCTCCTGCAGGCGCGCGTCCAGCAGCAGCAGCAAGACCAGGATCTTCTTCATCTCGCGCGCGCGCGCGCTCTCGCGCCGCTCCGCGCCGTCGCCCGCTCCTCGCAGCATGGCCGCCGCCGCCGGGGAGCCCTCCGGGGTCCCCGTCGCGTCCTCGCGTGGCCGTCCGGCCCGTGCGCCCGGGGCCTCGGCCAGCTGCTGCCGCTTGTCCAGGGGGAAAAGCAGCACGATCTTGGCCTGGGGGCGGGCGGGGGCGGGGGCGTGGGACGAAGTTGCGCAGTGGGGGCCGAGCCCACGACCTGGGACCCGCCCCGCCCCCCAGCCGGGGACCCTCGCCCGCCCGGGTTCGGTTTCTCAGGACTCCGCCCCCTGCTCGTTTCCGGGACCCCTTGCCAACCCACCTGCCTCGCGGCCTCGCCATCCCATTCAGGCCTTCCCTGCTTCCCACCCTGCCTGGTCGCGGGACCTCTGCCCCGCCTCCCCCAGGCCTACCTCCTGGGAACCCGCTCTGCCCACATTTATGGGATCCCTGCCCATCCTCCCAGCCTTGATGTCAGGGACCCTCGACCACCCCAGCCCTAGGTCCAGGAACCCTGCCCACTTGAGGAGTGGGGGAAAGTAGCATGTTCGGGGGCTGGGGGCTACACGGGGAAGGTACAGGAACTCTGTGCCCACAGCCCCAGTGGTATTCACTAGGGCTCCCCGTGCGGAGCCCTCCACCCCTTTGCCCCGGGGTTGGAAGAATCCCCTCCTGACCAACCTCTTGGGCTCCCAAGTCTTGGCCACCTCCCGATTTCTGGGATGCCGGCCGTCCCTTCTGCACTTCTAGGACCCCCATCCATGCCCTTTTGGGTTCCTGGTATCCTTGTCCTTGGGAAGGATCCCTCGCCCCTCCCGTGCCCCTAGGACTTCTGCCGGCAAGGCCTAGACCCCGGTGTCTCCCCCTGTCCCCGGACACTCACGCTTGGCTTCTTCCGCTTGAGGTGGCTAAAGAACTGCTGTTTGCGACGGGCCTTGTCCATGTCAGGTGGCCTCTCCTTACGGGCCTGCTTGGGCATTTTGGTCCTCTTGTGGGAACTGTTGTTCCCCATGGCAGGGCTGGTCACTGCGGGCCACGGCCCATGCTGCCTCTGCCCTCCCCTCTGGCTGAGGCCCTCCCCCGGGGAGGCCACATTGTGACCTCGTAGGTTGACCTCACGGGCTCCAGGCTCCAAGCTGCTCCTCTCAGGACTCTCGGCTCCATTCACCCTGTCTTGACTTCTCTAGGTCTCTGTTTCTCAGCAGTATAACTGGGCTAATGGTCACAGACGAGGTGATGCTGGAAAGGTTCATAGCAATGAGTAGAGACGCAGTCTGTGGCTGGGGTCACAGCTGTATGACGCTGGTCAAGGTAATCACTTTCTCTAGGCCCCAGTCTTATCTGCAAAATGGGATCAGTTACGGTTCCTGTAAGTCCTTCTGAGGATTAAATGAGATTCTGGTTGGAAGAGTGCCTGGCACAGAGTGGGTGCTTGTGTCAGCTGGGCTCTTGGTTTGCAAGCAGCAGTCAGCTCTCCTGAGAATGGCCTCACCGCACATACCCTGAGGTGGAGTCCTAGGGAGCCTGGTCCAGGCATCTGCCTGCCCTCTGAAGGGTATATGAGGTGAGGTCATTCTCAGGAAAGCTGACTTGGAGGTACAGGTGGATGGGTTCCTTGTTTGTATTGTGTTGACAATAAAAATACTGGCAGTTCTTGTATTGAGCACTGTACCAGGCACTGGGCTGTGTCTTAGGTAGGAATTAACTTCTTGGCGCCTCTAAGCAGCTCAGTGAGATGGGTATTATCATGCCCATTTTTATAGGTGAGGAAACTGAGGCACAAGGAGGTGAAGGGAATTGGTGAGTTTCTTAGAATCCCCAGATGGACAGCACGCTGACATCTCACTCACCTCAGGAAGGGGGGTGGGGTGGTGGTGTAGGCTTGGGTCAGTGCTGGAGTTGTGTGAGTGAGGACAGCCATTCAGCTGTCTTGTATCTGCAGCTCCTAGTACAAGATGCTCAGTAAATATTGCAAGCGTGAATGAATGAACATGGAGATTATGAATTTGGGGCCAGTGAGTGGGTATGGGGCCACAGCATACTGCTATTCTGTCTCATGGGTCAATAAAAATTGGCCCTTGGATGCCCTGTGACCAGCCTCCCTTCCTCACCGCCCCCACCTCACCCCTGCCAGCCTAGCTGTGACCTGCCTCTCCCCTGTCCCCCAGGCTCAACAGGAGAGGGGCCTGAGGTTCTCGGAGAAGCCAGGCATCCCAGCTGGCAAATGCCTCCCTCCTCCCAGGAAAGGAGGCCAGGCCGGCATCCCTCTGCTTTCTACCTTTCTGCTGTTCTCTGATGGGCGAGGGATGGAGGACCCGAGAGACAGCCCCCGACTCAGGAATACATGCCCTGAAGTGGGGATGCAGACCTTGCCCCTCTGCCTCCAGGAGTATGAGGGAGCCTCCAAGGTGGACCAGTTTGTGACGCGCTTCCTGCTGCGGGAGACGGTGAGCCAGCTACACGCCCTGCAGAGCTCGCTGGAGGGGGCTTCGGACACCCTGGAGGCCCAGGCCTGTGGGCCGCGGTATGTGAGGGGGCCTGTGTGAGGGAACCTTGCCCACCTGCGGGTCCAGAACCTGCAAGCACTTTGTCCCCACATTCCAAGTCCCTCAGCCTTCATCACTTTCCTTTGTTCCATTGTCCTGGAGCCAGGTTCTTGGGAAGAGGCCTTGAGGGCACGAGAGGGGATGGCTGACTGAGGCTGGGCCTCGTTGTCCCAGGGGCTCCAGTCTTTGGCCCCATGGGTCTGGGGGCAGTGGACTGACACCCCCCCCCACTTCACCTAGGCCAGATGGAGAGAGTGTGGAGGTGCAGAGCAGGCTCCGTGGCAGCCGGCGGGCAGGGCGCAGGGCCCCGAGGTGCATCACTCGGTCACCCACCTGGTCTCCTGGCTCTTCTGACAGAGGTGCGGCCTGTGGCAGGGTGGGAGGCCTGGGTAAGGGGGGTCCAGGGTGGGCACTGCATCTCCCATGCCTCCATGGCCCCTCAACTTGTCCTGAGAGGCCTCCCAGCCTGACTGCCCCGCAGGCACCCCCTCCCCAGGGCGGAGCTCAGAGGCCGAGATGCAGTGGCGGCTCCAGGTCAACCGCCTCCAGGAGCTCATCGACCAGCTCGAGTGCAAGGTGAGTGGCCAGTGGCCGTGCCCAGTGGGGGAGGACCTGCCTGGTATCTGCCCAAGCCAGGCACAGGCCTGGTCCATGCTCTGTGTCCCTCACAGGCCCCTCAGCTGGAGCCCCTGCAGGAAGAGGAGCTTGCCAAGGGGCCTGACTCAGTGAGTCCAGGAGGGCCAGGCAGGTGGATGCGAGGAGGCAGGGGGTGCTCATGAAATGAGGAGGTTCACGGTGCTAACTGCTCACCCAGCCTCTGCAGTGCACACATATCCCCTTCTCCAGATTTTGTGGGCAGGTGCCAGAGTCTGGCCTCTGCTCTGTGACCCTGCAGAAATGACTGGCCCTCTTTGGGCATCACTTTACCCTGCCTGCCTTTCGGAATGCTGGGTCTGGTGCAGTGGACAGATATGGAGGGGGCAGTTGGAGAAGTGGCACACTGTGGCGAAGGTAGGGTGGTGGCTGGACCATGGTAGCAGACTTGGGGATCTGGAGGGGAGGGTGGAGTCAAGGGATATTGGGGGTGGGGCAGGACCCCAGGCCAGGGTAGGCAGAGACTGGTGCAGGTTAAGGAAGGAAGGGTCCTGGAGGCCATGGCCAGTGCCTCGCCCCACACCTTGCCCCACCCCAGCAAACTGAGCTGCCTCTCTTGCCAGCACATACTCGTGGCCCAGAGGCAGGTCCAGGTGGCAGAAGAAACCCTGCAGGACTTCCACCGTGCCCTGTGCTGCTACGTGGACTTTACAGGGGCCCAGAGCCATTGTCTGCAGTGAGTCCTAGGCTGCCTGAGGTGTGGGGGCAGAGGGCAGTGAGCAGGGCAGGGTGCTGAGGCTCCTGTTAGACATGCTGATGGGGTGGGCAGCAGTAGAGGCAGCTCCAGGCCTGGCCCGCCATCTCTTTTGCCCCACAGTGTGTCCACCCAGAAGATGCTGGACAGTGCCTCCTTCACCCTGTATGAGTTCTGGCGGGATGAGGCTTCCTGGAGAAGGTATGAGTGATGGTGTTATGAGCTAATGTATATTGGGCATGGGCCCTGGAGTCAGACAGCCATGGGTTCAAATCCTGCCTCTCTTAACGCACTGGCTGTGTGACCTCAACTGAGTTACCTGACTCCTCTGAGCCCGTGTCTTCCTGTCCAAAATGGGGGTGATAACAGTTCCAACCTCATTTGGGTCAAATGAGATTATGTGTAAAGAGCTGAACATGGTGCCAAGTACACAGAAAAAACTCAATAAATGTTCACTGTTATCACTGTGTGCTGCATCCTATGCCAAGCACCTTGAGTGTGTTATTTCATTTAATCCTCACACTAGCCCAGTGAAGTAGATGCTATTGTCCCCATTGCACAGAGGAGTAAACTGAGGCTTAGAGTAGTAGAAGGAAGGACTGGGGTCTGAACCCAGGCAGCAGGACTGGGGTGGGAGTGGGAGCTCTTAGCTACGGGGTCCTATTCGTCAGTCCACCCCCACGGCCCTCCCCAGGCACCAGCAGTCCGCCTGCAGTAAGGCCTTCCAGCGCATCCTCATCGACCACCTGCAGGCTCCAGACACCCTCACCACTGTGTTCTTCCCAGGTGCGCTGCAGACCCCACCCTTCTCTACAGCCCGGGGATCTGGGGCCAGGGAAGTGGGCCCCTGATGGTCCCTGACCCAACTTCTGACCTACAGCCTCCTGGTGGATTATGAATAATAACTGAGCCGGGCCTGCTCAAGCCAAGGACTCTGGTCCCTGCCTGCCTCCTCTGGAGCTTTCTGGACTGGCCAACTCAGCACCAAGGCCTGAGAGACAAGACCAAGGACCCTGCCTTCTCCTAGACCTGGGCCCTGGCTCTTGGAGGCCTCCCTACCCCGGCTGGTGGATGGTCTCTCAGCCCAGGGACCAGGGACTGGGCTGCTTGCTTTCTATTTGTTTATCAGTGTATTTCTTTGTGGCTTCAGCCGCAGGGGCACTCTGCTTGCCTGGGTTCAGAAGACCTGGGTTCTGGTCCCTTGCTGCCCTACCTTGCTGTGTGACCCAAGACAGGTCCCTTCTCTCTCTGGGCCTCAGGCCACTGTCTGTCTAGTGGGTGCCCTGCTTTCTTCCCACTATCATGGAGCTGGGGCCTCTATCCCTCCCCAGCCAGAGGCAGAGCCAGGGCTGATGCTCAGGGACACCCTACCCCCACCCCAAACCCCAACCCCAGAGACCAGGCTGGACCAGGCTGCAGTGTTGGGTAAGGACCTGGGTATCCCCATCACTCTCCTAGGCTGGCAGGCTCCAGGCTTTTCCAGCACCAGTGGCTGGACTGAAGACCTCTGGAGCACCCTGGGTTGATTTGCATGTCATTTGTCTATAATTTGCATGTTCCGAATCCCACCCACACGTAAGGCACTTTAGGAAGCCCCAAGATGATCTTGCCAAGTAGCAATAATTTGGGCCCAGAATCACTTGCTGTCCCCAGAGACCTCTGAACCCCACCCGGCACGGGACCCCAGCACAGAGGTAATAAAGGCAGTGGTCAGCTGTGGCGTGGCCTCCTCTCTTTCTCTGCAGGAAGGCCAGGCTGTGGGGCTGCTGTGCAACTCAGACCAGGAGCTCAGAACAGGGACCTCTTCCTAGGTAGAGAAATCAGTGCGTTTTTATCTCGGGGCCCCATGCTTACAGATAATCCAGATAATCTCTGGTTCTGGGGTCTTGCCTGGGAAAGGAGAGTGCACATGGTCTCTGCTCTCAACCCCCCCAAAATCTGCTGAGGGTTCTAGCTTCGTGCCCTTCCTCCCCCAACAGGGTGTGATGTGGAGTTGGGGGCAGAGCATAGCCTTTTCACAGGAGGCCTAGGAAGTTGGGCCTTATGTCCTAGATACCATGGCTGCCTTCCTGTGAGAAGACCTGTCCTCCAGAGTCGCCGCCCCACACCCTCCTCCTCCCCTGCCAACCCCCTCACCAGCACTCACTGGCTCCTCCAGACTGAGCTTGTTGCTGCCACTGCCACCTGTTATAGAGTGGTTCCTGGAGAATCAGCCCCAGTGGGACCCTCTTGAGCCATCCTGGGGTGGGGAAGGGATTGGGGGGCTAGAAGGGAGGTGAATAGGGATGCAGGCTCTAAAGGGGAAGCAACTGGCACTGCGAGAGCACAGGATGGCATCTGACCTGGCCTGAGGGTTGCTGGAGAGAAGCGTGGGCAGAGGACACCTGTGTAAAGGCTCTGAGGAGAGGAGGAAGCCCAGCAGAGGGGCTGAGGCCAGGCATGAGGGAGGAATTGCCTGAGGTGAGGCTGGGGAGGTGGAGGACCTCGAAGGTGCTTCGTCATTTGGTAAGTTTTGGGGGTGAACGACCAGTGGGCTGGGTGACGTCACCAGTGTCCTGGATGCCCTGGTGGTGCCAGGTCCTCGCTGAGCATGGGGGCATGGCCAGGAAGGCAGCTTAGATGGGACCAGCCCTGGGTGGATGTCCCAGCCTGGGACTGCAAGTAGGATCTGCCCTGAGGCTTTCCCAGCAGCCTCCCACAGGAGTTTACACCTGTGGAGACACGCAGAACCCCCCTCCCCCACCGGCCTGGCCACCAAAGACCCCGCGCAGCGCTGGGCTGCCCTCCTGCACCCCGACTCCCAGGCCACTCTCTCGGCAGTTCCTTGAAGGGTCTGCTGGCTTCTCAACCATGAGACCGTAGGCCGGCTTAAGGAGATTTGTTCCCTGCCTTCTGGTTTCAGTCTCTCCTTGGTAGGGAAGAAGCTCTTTCCTTGTGCCTTCTGTTCTGATGTCCTCCACAAAAACAGCGGCAGCACCAACCCCGCCAAACGAAAGGCCTTCCCACTGCCATCTATGAACAGAGGCTTAGGCCCTCGATCTCATGCCAACTGGCCCTTTGCTGTCTAGGTACCTGCCGAGCTTGGCAATGGAGTTCTGAAAATTAAAAGTTAAAAAAAAAACAGTCTGTGTCCTCCCTTCCTTGCTGAGGGCTTGGTGCTGGGGACGAGCCTGCAGGAAGAGAAGGGAGTGTTTAGTCCGATGGGGTTGGGGAAAGACCTCTTGGAGGTGGTTTGGTTTGAGCTGCGATCGATAACTCCAGACAGATATGAGGGGTCAGTGGGCAGGGAGAGTGTTGTATGCAAAGGGAGCAGAAAGTGGAACCATGGCAGAGGGTGCCAGCCAGGGGAGCCAGGTGGCTGGGTGTGGGGGCTGAATGGAGACAGGAGGCTGGAATTAGTCCCAAACTAACTCAAGAGAACAAACTTCTGAGCTGGGGGCACAGAAGAGGTCCCCAAAGGCTTTACGTTTTGTCCTCAATGTCCTGCTCTTGGTGGTTCTTCAGCTGATTTTACCACCACTGGGCACCTGCTTTATGGCCAGTGCTGGGGATGGTGAAATGTCCCAGGCTGGCAGCCAGGTTGAGGGTAAGCAGAATCCTGAAGAAGCAAGAGCTCTGGGTGCCTGCTGTCAGCTGCTGCTCCCACTTTTTTTTTTTTTTTTTAAAGATTTTATTTATTTATTCATTTATCCCCCCCTTGCTGCTTGTGCTCGCTGGGTCAGCTAACCACGCCGTGCGGGCAGGCTTGCCTTCACCAGGAGGCCTCGGAAACCGAACCCGGGGCCTCCCATATGGTAAACGGGAGCCCTACTGACTGAGCCACAGCCGCTTCCCAATGCCCCCACTTTTCTACACTCCCCACACTTGCTGAGCTGCTGCCTCACTCCTCACACCTGTGCCTGTGACGCTCCTGCACACATTCAAACTGTCTTGCAGACTGGCCCAGTGCCAGGCCAGGTGCTGGGGACACGGGCCAGTCTACGATGGCTGCCTCTGCCCTCTGGCTCCGAGAGAGACATACACACCAAGTCCCCTTAATGTAGGCTCTGATGGTGCAAAATGGAGGGACAGGGTAGGTGAGCTTCTGAGTGGATGGAAGTTTTCTTGAAACATGCTACTTGAGCAAGACACCAGGCTCCAAGTAAAGTTCTAGGGACAAAGATGAATCCTCAAGGAAATCACAGAATGGCAGGGAGAGAAATGGCATGATGATAACCACAGTTCACAGGTACTTCCTGTGTGCTACATCCTGTGCTAAGGGCAATATGCACATGACCACATTTCACCCTTGCAACAATCCAATGGTGTAGGCATAATAAGCATCCCCAGTTTACAGATGAAGAAACAGAAGTCCAGAGAGTAGGTGTCTTGTGCCGGGTCATGGAGCTAGCTAGCGTGTCCCTGGTACTGATAGCTACTTCTCAAGCATGAACAGTGCTGAAGAAGAGGGCATCCTCTTGGCAGTGGAAGCCAGCCCAGAGATGGAGGCGGTGGTGGCAGCTACAACAAAGGAAGGAGTGATGCCAAGCCCTGGGGTCTGCAGGATGAAAGATGGGATGGCAAAGATGAGCTCTAGGAGCACAGCACAAGGTGGAGGATGGATCTGGTGTGGGTCTCCAGGGTGCGGGCTGAGTTCTGATCATTTCAGGAAATCCCTGGGAGGCACCCAGAAAACATGAGCTGAACTCATAGGGCAGAAGGGCAGCCTCAGAAAAGGATAGTGCAGAGAGGAAGGTGAGGACTGCCCAGCATGGGAAGCTGGCATGTGGATGGAGGAGGTCGTGGCAGCAGGTCTAGCTCTGTCCACAAGAGGGCGCCCGAAACCAGCCAATGAGGCCATCCTTGGGTTAGGCGGGCAGTGGTGTTGCTGGTTCCCCCGAACCTCCAGGGAGGACTTGAATTTGTAACTCTGAAATACCAGCGGTCCAAAACAAGCTCAGGCAGGCAAGATGAGTTTAGGTTGATGTATGGTTTCCTCATCTGAGATTATATGATCTCAGGACAAGTGTTCTTTATACTGAGAAACACAAAAATATTTAAATAGGCTCCTTGACTCCATCCTCGGTAAAACATGAAAGGGCTTTTCCCTCCCATCTTGCCCTTCCGAAGGAACTCTTTCATATTAACCATTTCCTTGTCTCTATGTTGCAGAATGCTTCACTAACTTTCAGATTCATCTAATCTGCTTTAAAAATTCATAGTAGTTCAATGATTGTCATTTCCAGAATTCTATTTTCAAATTTGCCTATTTTAGGCTCTTTTTGCTTATCTTTTTCAACACCATTTTTAGAGGTTTCGTATAGTTATTTTATATTATGCACCTGATTATTCCAATAGTTTACTCCCACGGGTCTAATTCAACTGTTGTTCCTGCTGACTCTTGCTCATGGTGGCTTATTTCCTTAGATGTTTTGTAATCTTGGGGGGCAGTTTATAATTGGTTGATATGAGAATCCTGAAGGTTCTTCAGTATATTTTTCTTCAGAGGATGTGTATTTTGTTTTGCCAGACACCAGGAGGTATACAAGCCTGGAATCTCAGCCCAAGGATTACCTCTGGAGTAGTATAAATCTGAACCCTAGGTCCCAGGAGAGATCAGACCTAAATTAGACTCTGGTGAACCAGATTCTGTTTTCTCTTTCTCAAACAGGCTGAGAAGTATGTTTCCTACTCAGGTCCCATTACAGACATTTTTTTTTTTCTTTCTTTTTTCCCGTGCCTTTTCACTGAGTCCAAAGCTCCTGAATGACCTGGCTTCACATAGGTTTTCTTTCCCTACTTTATATAGGCTTAAAGCCTAGTCTAGTTTATCCTTCCCCTCAGAGGCAAACCCCAAACTCTTGAGTTCTTGGAATGCCTTTTGCTCCCAAATAGCACAAGCTTCCTCTTTTGTATTCAACTACCTCTCTGATTTCAGTTTGTTTTTTCCTAGCCCTTGATTTCCTATACTTTCTTGTAATGCAGCAATGCAGTTAAAAGAAAATTTATTGTAATTTATCCAGCATCTGAGTGTTTTGTGGTGATGGAAAGTTTTTCAGTTTGCCATTTCTATAGCAAATTCTGTTTATACCAACATAGTATATTACTACATATCATCTTAGACCCTGAAATATTTTTTCTAGAGCTAAGAGGCTGTGGTTTGCTAACTTACCTACCAAATGTGCTTCTGTGCTAGGCTGACAGACCCCAGGCTGAGATCCTGTGCATCATTCTAGTGTTGGGTCACAGAAATGGGAGTGGCTAAGATAGGTCGGCAGTTGGAAAGATACCATCTGCATGAAAAACCATACAGCTAAGCCCCTGCCTTGCTTTATGGGGCCAAGGGCACAGCCTGGCCCTTCTCCCTACCCTCAAATCTATTAACCAACCACTCCCTGTGCATTCTTGGGGTCTGTGAAGGTGGTGGTGCTAGAGCACCTCTCAGCCAAGGCTAGTTAGGAGAGGCAGGCCTGGGGCAGAGGCCGAAAGCCAGAGACTGGTGTTCCAGTGGCAGGAGTGAGGCTTGGCCCAGGACCTGGGTAAGTGAACCATCCGCTCACCAACTAGTAAACTGGACAGAGACTCCTTACATAGGTGTGCATAGGTATGTCTGCACCAACCTCAGTCATGTCACAGCTGGCTAAACCACCCGAGGGCCGAGGACAGTGCTGCCATAGGGGTTGCTTGAGGTACCGAAGCTGGTGGGCTTCCAAGGAAAGCATTTTTAACACATGCTTCAAGGACCCGAAAAATATTCAGTGGCTCTGAAAAAGATCCACTCAATCCCACTTTGGAAAATTCATCCTAAAAAAAAAACTAAGTGAAGGAAAATGACTCTAGTATGTCCTACAACAGGGAAAACTTGGAATTAATCCAAATGGCCAATGGGAGGTGAAGAAACCTCCCTCAATTAAATGATGCAACCATTAAGAATATAAGTGTGGGGGAGCCGATGTGGCTCAGTGATTGAGCGCTGGCTTCTCACATATGAGGTCCCAGGTTCAAACCCCAGCCCTGGTACCTAAAAAAAAAAAAAAAGAAAAGAAAAAGAATAGAAGTGTGAACGTGACAGTGAAAATACTTCGGATTTGACATTAGTGTAAAAGAGCTTCAGTGAATCTTCACAAGCCCAGGCACGTGAAAATTTTGGAAGGAAATAAGAGTTATTAGAAAAAATGACCATAAACCTACTACCTTAATTTAAAAGTTTCTGAAAGACCACATAACGGTAAAGGAAAGACTGAAATAAGAACTCACAGGCTTGCTGGGCCCTGGCAGACCATGGATGGGCAGGCAAAGGCATGGGCACAAGCAGCCAGCCTCTAGGACCTGCACCCCCTGCCTGTTGCCCACTGGGCACAGATATACAACCCCCCTCATTCCCCTCCAAACAAGGTAGCTGCTGCCGCCTCCAACATCTGGAATCATCTCCTTAGCAGCACCACCTGCTTCTGTTCCCCTAGATGCTCTTTAGGCCATAACAAAAACAGGTTGGAGATCCCTGGAAAGATAAGGGAGGGGGGCATGGGACATAGAAGCCCACTGGCAGGACATCTCCCAGCCCCATAATAGCTTGAGTCAGAAAAGGAATATAGCCTTTTTTTATTGACTACTTTGGGTAGAACAAACTAAATACATATTTAACAGTTTTGGTTCATTTATACAGTACATTAAATAAGTTATGCACAGTTAAGTAACAAAAGTTCCTATCAGAGTAAAATGACAAAGCACAGAAAAACTAGACTGTAACGCATCCTGTGGGTATTTTCACATTCATCATCCCCCTTTAAAAATCACACTTGGAGGCTTAGCTTTCTGTTTATTTACATTATTGGCTTTCTTCTATGGATGGAGCCTTTATAGCCTCATCAGGAACACGGAAAGCGAGAAAATGGACTGAAGGCCTCTCAGCCAAACAGCCCTTTCAACCATTCACCTAATGCTTATTGCTGTTGCTTTCTGACGACCCCAAGGCAGGGACGGGACTGCCCCTGACAGACGCCACCCACACCTGCCCTATTTGGTATAAGCAATAATGAGTGTGTACACGGGGCAGAAGTAGGCCTGACCAGATGGGATCTCCAGGGGGAGCTCCATTTCTAGGGCTGTGGAGGGAGACGGGGAGACACAAGGCCCACCCCTCAGGCCTCCGAACGTTCTCCTGGTGGAAAAGGTCACCTGCATCATCTTTGGAAATGAGCGTGTCAATGCACATGGGCAGAGGCAGGTAGTCAACATTTGGTTTCACAAGAACTACAGACACTCAGAGCTGAAGGGCCCTATTCAGCAGCTCACCCAGTACCCCATCCCAACTGGGGCAGGACTCCCCTCTGACAGCTGGTCATCTGGCCCACTCTGGAACAGTCCAGGTTCCTCTGGCTTTTCTTACATTTGGTTCAAACAAGCCATTACCCCGTTCTTTGTAAAAAGCCTAAAACAAATTTAAGAAACTTTGCTTGGTCTACTGACCTGGGAGGCTGGAAACCTTAATTCTAGTCCAGTTCTGAAGAAAACCTCCAAGATGTATTCTATTTTTTTTTTTTTTACCAGGAGGTCCCGGGGATCGAACCCAGGTCCCTCCATATGGGGGACGGACACCCAACCATTTGAGCCACATCCATCCCCCTGTGTTCTATTTTAAATGACTTGAACCCATAATCTCTCCTACAGTTTCCAGGACTAATAGCCACTGGGTCATTGTTTATGCTTCCATTCTGGAGAACTCCCTTCAAACCCACTTAGCTATCTTCTGGAGACCCCAGACAATGTTTACACCCTTTGCTGGTTGCAGGGCTGAGGATCAATTCAGCTTTGTTAAAGGAGCTGTGAAAAGTGAAGGTTTTCTGTCTGGAAGATGAAGATGCTCAGTTGACACCAAGATGGGAAGAACTCCTGGTGGACCAACCGACCCAGATGGCAAAGGAAGTCCACACTGCAGAGGGCAGCACCAATGCCAGGCATGAATCCATTGGACCAGGGATTGATGGGAGACATCACTCAGTGCAGCCCTAGAAAAGATCCACTCAATCTGTGATTTCAGGGTTGCAGGACTGTGCCTGAGCAGATCTGCTAGAGCTCCACTCCTGGAGCTGCAGAGATCTTCTAACATAGAGTGCTCACATCTCACGAGGTGGGATGCCTACTCCTAAGCAGGTGGGATTAAACAACTTCTTTCCGAGACTCATGTTTCCCCACTGGATGGAATAAGTAAGGTATGGTGCAACAAATGGGAACCCAAAGGACCACTAAAGATATGATGACCCTGCCCTCAAGTATCCCGCAGAATGTTCCAAGATGCCTTCCATTTTTGCCACCTTTGGTCTTCTCTGATTCCTGCAACCATTTCTTATTTGGCAGAGGGCCATGATGTCCAATCACTTGTCTGTGTCCTCAATAGGTGATGCTGAGCATTGGCCTCATCCTCCAGACATCCTGACTGGTGGGCTGGCACATGTTGCATTTGATTTAATAGTATCGAAGAACCTGTAACTGACCAGATACCTTCAGTACCACCAACCTGAGCCCCTCTTTTTTGTCCTCCCAAATAATTGTCAAAGCCCTATCTTCTGAACAGCCTGAAAATATTAATATTAAAATGTTTTTCTTTAATATCAACTGTAGGTGAATAGGAAGCTTTAACTTCCACCCCCAACCTGATGGTTGGGATGCTGTTAACAGAGACTAGAAACCAATTGGGGAAACTGGACTCATTCCTGTTCCTCCATTTTCTCTTCCAACCAACCAGAGGGTTGGGGGAAACTTTCAGAAAGAAGGGAACTGGAGAAAGGGATTCATTAAATCTAAGTAGAAAGTTCTGCACAGATGTTCTACCAACTCATGTGTGAAACTGACCAGGATTAACACAGCAAAAGGTTTGAGAACTGAGCTACAGTGTGCAACACTGCCCAGGATTTCAGATCGGCCTCTGGGTAGCACACAAGCAAAGCAGACTAGAATAGCACTACAAAGACTGAAAATTAAATTGTCACTGGAACCATAGCCCATGAGTTGGTCAGGACCCACCCACTAAACCTAAACCTAAATGTAGACATTGACATTGAGCTTTGACGAATATTGTTTTGTTGGTTTTGGCTCTTTATTCCAACCATTAAAAATCTCAGCTATCCTGGTACTGAAGATTATAAAAACCTGCCTAGACATTCTCCAACATAGCAGCAGGCTGAAGACAGATCCAGTGTATACAACAAGATACCCTCTTACAGGCTCCATGACTTTCTCAAGGTCTTAAGGGAATGTAGGCAACTCTTATCTGGGATACGGGCTTCCTCTCTTGAGAAGCCAGGACCACTGATTGCTGCAGTACAAGGAGGCGGATGGGGTACGGAGAGGCCAAGTGTATTAGGTTGGGAAACAGTGGATTTATGGTTCCATAGTAAAGTAACATTATTCTGTATCTGTATCCTTTTTCTAGGTATGCCTTACTTTATGCAATGGAAAGCAGGTATTTTAAAGGTGCCCTCTGGTAACTTTTTTTTAAGATTCAAAATCATCGGGTAAAGTTATGATTTAGTTGAGTTGAGCTCTGGGGATGTAAATTCTTTTTTTTTTTTTAAGATTTATTTACACCCCCCCCAATTGTTTGTGCTCACTGTTTGTCCAGTGTCTGTTCATCGCGTGCTCATCTTTTTAGGAGGCACTGGGAACCGAACCCAGGACCTCCCATGTGGTAGGGCGGCGCCCAATGGCTTGAGCCACCTCCACTCCCTTAAATTCTTAAAATAAACATATCTAAAAACAATGCTACCTATGCTGAACCTTGTTCCTTTATGGGATAGAGAAAGCTTTTATTTCAGACTCTGGTCACTGCACAGGTGGTGCCAGTGTAGACCTGGGCTTTCAAAGGCTACCAGAGTAGGGCCAACTAACTTATCTCAAATGATTCCTTGGGACAAGAGGATGTTAGAGACTCAGAGGTGGTAAGTGGGAGGGTCAGGGTCCTTTGGTTCCCAAAAAACCTGAACTGGCAAGAAAGAACGTGGCAGTTCCTGACGTTTTAAAAGGGATGTAGGCAATGTCATGGTTGGGAGTGAGGAGAACATAGTTAAACAGCTGGAAATCTTCCTGAAGACAGGAAGTTGGACAGACTTTTCCAAAATGGTTCTCCCATTTTTCACAAACTGTTTCTCAGCTCAAAGAGGGAACATATCAAACAAGTAACACAGGAAAAAGGAAACAGATTGTATGCCTGACAATAACTATGGGTGGTTGTTAAACTGATGGAGTATGTATAATGACATGAAACTACAAGGTTTGAAGAATTGTTTCAGGTCCAGGAAGGTTGCTCAGATGTGACCAGGTCTTGAGAGGTTGGGCAACTTCTCCCAACATACCATATCACATCCTGTAGGACAACTATAGCTTAACAGGTGCCAGAGACCAAAAGGAGAAGACCCACATGGTGATCTGGACATGCGAAGTCTGAGAGATAAAGGACAAAACAAGATGACTGTGCAAACAGCCAAGCACTGACAAAAGGTTCTGCATTTCCAATAGATGATCCGTTCAATAATTTGACGATACTAGTTTGGCCAACATGCTCAGAGAGAGAAGACTGTCCATAATTGAGTCTCATTCTCTCTCAGACCAGTCCATGCGCTGGAAACTATTTTCTGCACAAGCAAAATCAAATGAAAGGGGCCTGTCCTCTTTCGACCATCTTTCTGTGCTGCCATAATGGTGTGTATGAACATCCTGGCTGATGTTCTCAAGAGCATCAACAATGCCAAGAGAGGCCAATGCTCCAATGCCAGGTTCTTATTAGGCTGTGCTTCAAAGTCATCATCTGGTTTCTAACTGTGATGATGAAGCATAGTTACATTGGTGAATTTGAAATCACTGATGATCACAGAGCTGGGAAATCGTGAACCTGACAGGCAGGTTAAACAAGTGCGGAATGATTAGTCCCAGATTTGATGTACAACTCAAAGATCTAGAAAAATGGCAGAATAATCTGCTCCCGTCCTGTCAATTTGATTTCATTGTACTGATAACCTCAGCTGGCATCATAGACCACCACGAGGAAGCAAGATGAAAACACATAGGAGGGAAAATCCTGGGATTCTTTTTCAAGGGATGTAATACATACATGCAAATAAAATACCTCAATGGAAAAAAAAAAATCAAATGAGAGGGGAAAAAATGGGTCCCCAACTAAAGTAGCCAGCCAGGTTGGAAGATACTGTCCAAAATGATCTGTGATGCTTGGGGGAAGTTATTTTTATTTATTTATATTATTACTGGTGCTTTTATTGAAATAGTGACTTCTTTCCTGTTGTTTCTGAGTCTTAAGTTCTGGACAGCAAAGTCTTGGAGGGAGTCCTGAGTGCTGCTTCGTTCCTGCCCAAATCCCCAGGGTATCAGTCAGTGTCATCTGCTGAGCGTGGATATGAGGCTTAAGGAGCCATTCAGTGATGAGAGGGGCTATTTCTTCTCAGAGGGGGCCTGCTTCATAGCCCACTGTCAGCCTCCAGGCCTCTGCCATGTGAGGACAGTGGATGGAGGAGACAGTACATGGGGCAAGCTGCCTCCAGCTTAGCTGGGCTCATTACGCGGTCTGCTCCTTGAGGAGGAAAGGAGGGGAGCTGGTGGTCTCCACTGAAAAGGGGCCAGCTATGCCAGCATTAGCTAGGAGGGAATGGCATGACAGTTCCACCAAGATATATGGAAAGCTGATGAGAAACCGGAGAGGGTGTGGAGTGTGGAGCTCTATTAACTGGGCTTGTCCTCTTCCTGCCTCTGGTTCATTTCTTGCTGAAGACCCAACAGCTACTTGCACTGGTTCAAACAGCTAAGCCCCCACGCTCAAGTTTTCTGTCGTGCTCAGCGGTCATCAGGAATAAGTGGAGTCTGGGGCTCAGAGCCCATTGGTGTCGATAGCTGTCACAGAGGCAGGTGTTGAGGAGCGTGAGGTGGTTGCTGAGGTCTTGTCCAGGGCTGGGCTTGGCACACTGCAGTCAGCAGACCTGGCTAAGGAGCCCCTCCCACCAGGAAGCAGTGGCCGAGTCTGGCTGTGTGGACTCTGGCCATGCAGGTTCTGGCCACAGAGCCGGTGGTGCCGCTCCCAGTCCTTGTGCTGGCAGAAAGAGCCGCAGTATCGTGCAATATTGCAGCCACTACATGTCTCGCTGGCTTTGCGGCCACAGTTCCAACAGTTCTGCAAGACACAGGAATTAATTAGTAGGTTGCTTGGGTCTTGTGGGGGCAGGCTTGTCATCACTAGTCACTTCACTGTACAACAGGGGGATTTTATGGGGGAGAGCATGAGCTTTGGAGTTACACAATCCTGTGGTTGGGTCCTGCTCTACTGATGACTACCTGTTTAACCGTAGGAAATACACCACCTTTTGGAGTCTCCACCTGTAAAATAGGAAAAATACCTACTCATGGGATGATGGGGACAGTGAGATAAAGTAATGTATGTGAAAATACCTTGCACAGCACCAGCACAGCAGAGGTAGTAGCCCCCAATTCCTGGTTAAGGCACAGACTCATTTTTTTAAACTCATGTTTTAAGCCTAAACGACCACACCAAACTCTGTCCAAGGGTCCCTCCATAGCTTTCCGTTCTAAGATCACACACTCAGACATGTGTTCAGAGAAACATTTTCTCTCTTGCTCCTCTCAATGGAAAAATCTTCATTGTTTTTACTGACAATACCTGACATTTTAATAAAGATTTTTCAAGGCACCTATGGTATAATACCTGATCTTCTTAAAAGGTCACCTACCAGCAAATCAGGATAGGTGAATAGGATTGTGGGTATTTGTGTTTCCTCCTTTGTCCTCTGTGCCCATTTTCCATTATAGATGAGTTGGGGACCAGAAGAATACTTCTTGTGTGTGTACAGGAGCCTCCTATATTACTTCAGAACCCAGGGCATCTGAGGTCTAGGCCAGGGAATTTTCTCATCATCCCTCAAACTTACTTGCATTGTTCAGATGGGAAAACCAAGGGTCAGAGGGACAGGGACTTGCCTAAGTTTATCAAATAATTAAGTGGCTATGCAAGTCTGTAATCCAGAGCTCCTGATGCCACCACCATACCCAATGTACAAGTTTAGTTTCAAAGAGCTTTAGAAGAGATTGCAGATTCTCTTCTACTACAACAGGCTTCCAGGAAATACACTTCAGGGACTAGCCAACACCAACACCAGAGGACAAAAATAGGGAACAGAAGTAATTCTTAGGCTACATTTACAGATACTTAAGCAAACTGCATTCCAGAGAGTTTTAAACATTGGAATCTGACAGGTTGCCTCCAATGTTTTGGCAGGATATTATCATTTGTGGGGAAGAACTCAGTTGTTGCCTATATGGGGCTGCTGTAGAAATGCAGGCCAAGGGGTCTGCTGCCAGCAGAATAAGAGAGCCTCTACTACCTCTGTGGAAGGCTATAAGAATGTCTCAGAATCAAGTTAGAGTATTAAACCACTGGTACTTGGTTTAATACTTGTACAAGGTTGCTATTAAAAATAATAGCAACCTTGGCTGCTATTATTTTTAAAAATAGCATATTTTAGCATTTATGAAATGCAATAAAACAAACAGACTCCCACAGGCAGGGCCATAAAAATGCAAGAACAATATAGTCAGTTTCAGAGCAGCCTGAGGTGAAAAGGGCAATTTTACGTGCTCTTTCTCTTTGGCTTTTCCATGACTTAACTATGAGGCTTTTTGCTAAGACATAAGACAAAAGACTTGTTTTAGTTATCCTTCACATGAGCATTCCTCAAAGTTGGAGCACCAGACGTGGTTGAATAGTCCTCTGTAGTTAATTAAGGAATGGTATAACCCCTCTCAGTTACTGGCCAAGGAAGTCAGCAATATGATTCCAGAGTTTCATTTGTCAATTATGGTCATCAGTTTATGCCAGTGTTACTCCGAGTGGAACTTGGGACCACTTGTTTTAGAGTTATCAGAGGCCTGTCAAAATTCTGGGATTACCAGAATAAAAATTAAAACAAAACAAAACAAAACAAAACAGAACTGTATAACACAAACAGTGTACTCTTATGTAAACTATGGATTAGAGTTAACAGCATAATTATAATAATATTGTTTCATCAATTGTTAATACACTAATACAAAATGTTAATAATAGGAAAAACTGTGTGTGATGGGCTGGTATATTCCAACTCTGTACTTTCTGCATAATTTTCCTGTAAAGTTATAACTTCTCTAATTTAAAACAAAACAAGTAGTAGTAAAATGAAATGAAGAAACAAAAATCCTGGAACCCATCCCAAACTGTTTTACAAAACTGGCCCAAAAGAGAAATGACTCCCTATTTTACAAGCAACTGGCAGCTCATTATGTTTGATAGGAAATCCAGGCTGGGAACAGAACCTCTGCAGTGGTGAGGATAAGAGGACCTCTTACTTCCTCCCTCCAGCACCAGGCGTGATAGGGAGATGCTTGGGTCTGGCCTCCAAGGAGGTGGCTCTTCTGTGTGAGCAGGAGCAGCCACAGCACACACAGTGATTAAGGACATGATGACAGAACCCTTTCTATCTGCACAGAAGACTTCAGTTTAAGAGCACGCCTGCAACCATGATCAATTTTATCTTTGTAATATCTATGGTACCAGCAGGACAGGGACTGCTATATCCATTGTACAGAGAAGGAAACTGGCTCCTTAAGGGGCAATGCCAGTGTGTCAGGAACCTGGGACTAGGACTCAGGGTCCCTAATCGTCAGTCCTGAGCTCCTCCCCTATACCAAACTGCCTCGCACAAGATGAATTAGAAACTCCAGGGATACCTGCTAGACAACAAACATATTTTTTCTTTATAAACTGGAGGGAAATCAGCTCTTTTGGTCCAGTGTAAATTTACCCAAAGCCTAGACTTTTCCATCCTACCCATACTGGAATTTTGCTGAGATGGGTGCTAAAGGGCTCCTTGCCTGCAGGCCACTTTGTGTATTGTTTAAAATGACAGCTTGTCAAAACACACACCTATAAATGGAGAGCTGGGAATTAAACCCATTCATTCTAGACCCAAAACACTACACTGCTTCTTTGGAGGTAGACATAGCTAAAGGTAAACACAGATATAAAAGTAGATAAATATGGTCAAATATAAATAATTATATGGATGACTATAGATACAGAGTATGGAAATAGATATATGACTGTTCAAAAACAATTCTAGGGGAACAGGTGTAGCTCAGTGGTTGAGCACCTACTTCCTATGTAGGAGAGGTCCTGGGTTCAATCCCCTGTACCTCCTAAAACAAAACAAAACAAAACAAACAAAAAACCCCCCACAATTCTAAGGAAAAATTAAAAGAGAAGGGAAAAGGAAAGGTTAAAGGAACCATTTTCTTATAATTCAGTGTCTTCATCGGAATGCTACACTAAGGTATTTTACCACATCTTCTGTGGTAACACAAAGTATTGAGGCATTTTCATCTTCACATTGGCAAGCTTGGCAACAGTATATTGAAATGGATCATTCTGGTTTGAGAAAATAAAAAAACACAATTCTTTAACTTCACATGAATGTCCCAAAGGCAGCTGATCTCCAAACTGTTCGATGGGATCTGCCTACTTACAGATACAAGCTTGCTTCAGGACTTAGTTTGCAAGATGAAAAATGACTAAAATGAAAGTTAAAGAAAAAATGTCATTGGATTCAAAAGTACTGCTGGGACTGTCATAATGGTTTTGTTATATGCAAAAAAGTATTCAGTTCTATTTTTGTACTCATCATGGTACACAAGTGTTCTTTATAGAAGCATCACTGAGCTCTGGTCAAGTTTTGGGCAGCTGGGCAGGTCTGCCTAACCTGTGATTTCAATGCATTAAAAAATCTCTCCTAGAACATTCTCTCATGAACTATAACAAATATATAATACTAATTGGGTGGGTTGGGGGAAAAATATACCAAATGTAAGATGTGGGCTAGAGTTAGTAATACTATTTTGATGATGCTCTTTCCTAGATTGTAACAAATGTCTCACAACAATGCAAGGTGTTGGTGGTGGGGTGATATATGGGAGCCCTGTAGGATGATATGCATGTTTTTTCCGTAACTTCACAACTTTTACTATACACTTATTGTTTATGTATGTTCATGTATGAATGATATAGTTTAATGAAATGTTATTTAAAAAATCTCTCCCATTTGTAAACAGATTGGATGCTACAGGACCCTGCAGTTCTTTAGTTCTGTACCCTGGATTCAAGACTGTGGGACTATGTCAGTTAAATTTTGTGAGCTACAGTTTCCTCATTTGTAAATTAGAGATCTAACAGTATCTACACCTCAAACAGTTATTGTGAGGATCAAAAGGACAATGGGACAATTAACTTAGCATCTAGTATACAGTAAGCCCTCTCAGTCAATGATGGCCATCATTGTCATGCAAACACTTAAACTCTGTCTTTGGGGTGAATTTTCAAAATTTACACCAATATAATGAGCAAGAATATAATAATTTACTATCTTGGTATGCAAGAGAGTCCCAGAGTGAGAAACTAAACTATACTGGTACTGGATAAAAATTCTGACCATCTAGCTCAAGACTCCACTGTTTGTGTCTTAATGCCCAGCACCTGAGAGGAAATCAGTAGGCTTGGTCATTCCAGCTGTCCCAGCCTAGCCCTCAGGGTTTAGCAGTACTCTGACCTCTGTTGACTCTTCTTGTTCATTTATGACAAGGAAGGCATCCTCTGCGGCCTGTCGTTTGACGTCTGCTATGGTTTGCTCCATTCGAGCTCTCTCTGTTGCAATCACTTCAAAAGCTTTTTGCTCTGCCTCAGCGACGGCCTTCTGTACTTCCGACATAGCCTGAATTTTCACCTTATTCACAGCTTCTTCTAGAAGAAAGTGAGAATATAATCAACTGGCCGAGAAATGTTTTCCCTCTGACCCCACATCAAATTTTTTTTTTTTTTAGGTACTGGGGCTGGGGATTGTACCCAGGACCTCATATGTGGGAAGCCGGCGCTCAACCATTGAGCCACATCGGTTTCCCTACGTTGGTTTTTTTTGTTTGTTTGTTTGCTTGTTTTTAGGAGGCACCGGGAACCAATGTGTTAAGCAGGTGCTCAACTGCTCAAGCCACGTCTGTCATTTTTAAGGGAGAGGGCTGACAACCAGAATACTTTTTTCTAAAAATACACAAAAATGAATATATGATAAATGCAGTCACTTTTATTCTTACACTCACTTATCCATTGATGCAATCACTTGTTGGGTATGTAGATGGAGGTGGGCACTGTGCCAGGGGCTAGGGATAAACAAGTGTCTAAGATATAGTCCATTATCTCATAAATGCTTGTGAGTATAAGAATAAGGAGTATAAAAGTGGTTCAGGTGCCATGATATATCAGTGGAAGAGTCAAGAGTTCAAGAGTAAAAGTGGTCAGCTATACAAGGGACAGAAGAAGATGAAGAAAATGTGTTCTGGTTGAGATGGTAAGTGGAAATGAATTTTTGTAAAGTCCTACATGCCACGTCATGGAATGTGGCTTTTTTTTTTTTTTAATTGAAGAAAATGGAAACCTCCTCCTAAAGAACTCCTTGCAAGGAGAAAAGACTAACGACAGAGATACCAACTAAGAGGCTGGGCCAATAATTCAGCTGATAGAAGAGGACCCAAATTTAGGCAGTAGCAAGTGGGACAAAGGAGGGGATGAGGTAGAATGAGGTTGGCAGCATCTAAGCATTTGGATGTGAGGGTAAAGAAGAACAGTAGTGCTATTATTAAGTGAAATGGACAATATGCAAGAAGCTGGTATGAAGGCAAGTGAGAAGGCTGAGATGACTCTGAGGCATCTGGGTGGAAATGACCAAGAGGCAGTTAAGATATATAAGAATGAACTCAGCAGAGAAATGTGGGCTAGAGATACTGATTTAGGCAGACTGCAGTAGCCCTGGGTTTCCAAAGCCCTATCTAGTTAACATTACCCCACTTGCTTCCTGACCACACTTCCTCCCAACACCACCACCCTACTTGGTTTTCACAGAATAGACACTCCAAAATAACTATACATTTGAGCATCAGCTCTAAGTCCCAATGTGAATGACCTTCCACCTGAGTCTACAAGACTGGACAACCCAGAAGACTTGTAGTTCTAGAAAAACCCAGTATAGCTTAAATATTCAGGCATTGTACTGAACTTTATAATGTTAGAAAAAGTCAAGGTAACTCTTCCTCACTTGACAGGAAGCACACAGAGCTAACCAGATTTAGTTCCACCAAAAACATATAAAGCGCTTCCCTCATCTTTCCTGGCATTAGTCATTATCTGTACCTTCACATCCACACCACCCCCTAACCTCATCACCCCAAGATTACCCAACCCCAGGTACCACGCATATTTTAAGATTAACAAATTTTCCAGACCCTTCTTAGGAATGCCACCCTGATAATTAACCTTGTTTCAACTGATATAAAAGCTGTAAGAAAAGCCCATAAGGAGGAAGCTTATTTGAGATTGTACATCTCAGGCCTCCTGCTGGCAAATAAAGCCTCTTTTCCCTAGCCTAGGTTGGTATATTCATCCATCCTGTGTCAAGCAAACAAACCCAGCAGAGGACTACCCTTCAGACTCAGGAAATTCCTTTACTGCTTGGCTTTTGTACATGGCCTAGGCTCAAAGGAGGTCTAAACAGTGTTCTAGGCTGCCTTACTAGAATTTTCCATCTTATCATCTAGCCCTAAGAAGGGAAGCCTCTCTAAAGGCCAAGGATGATGCTGATTTGACTTGATACTCAACTCCAATGCTTCTTTCACTCTTGGTGTCCACATGGGTCTATCATAGCCTATCACAGCTACCCTTCATAGGCCTCTTACTGGGTATCAAATATTTATAAGTGCCTCTTATTGAGCCAACATAACAATGCTCTGAGGTATACTTTATCCTCTCAGTTTGAGGATGGATCAACTGGGAATCAGTGTGGTTAACTACCCTGCTGAAGTTCACCTAAAGACACAAATGGCCCTGCAGCAGAGTAAGGACTCAAATTGAGACTGGCTTAATGTCAAAGCTGGGCTCTTAAACATAGGTAACCAAAGGGACCTCCCAAGATGACAGTAACTGGCCCCATCTTCTTACCAATTGCCAAGAGAAGTGACTGGCGTAGAGAAACCTCAGCCCAAATTGCTTTACAAGTCGTAATAAAATCTCAGAGAGATTAAAAAAAAAAACAAACAGAAAAGAATTAACTACTCTGAGAAAGCCAACCTGCACTCCCATTATTCTTTTCAATTTGATGTAAACAGAAGGGAATAGTTCCTGAGTGTACTGTCCCTCCCCACTGTCCCACAGCTTGCCTTGGAGATAGGTTTCCTCTTGTGCATGTAGTGGTTGGCGGAGTTGGGAACAAAGAGCAGCTTTCAGCTCACTCATATCAGCATCACCTATAGAGGTCATTAAAAATGCAGATTCTGGAGCTTCAGAGCTGTTGAATCAGAATCTCTGGGAGCTCAGGAATGCACATTTTAATCTACTGGATGACTCCCAATCACAATAAAGTTTCAGTGACTCTCCTAAAAGCCAGAAGAGGGATCACTAACTTCCAAACTTCCCTGATAGTATTGGTGATACTAGTTATCAAGGAAATCTTGTACATGGTAATCTCTCTCTTCCTTAACAAATACTATCTTCACTTCCCATGATTCTATTTCGCTCCCTGTTAATGTATGTTTACCTGTTCCACAGTGCAAAGATTGTTCCAAGTTGCTATGCAGTTTTCCAAATTATTTTATTTTATTTTATTTTTTTCCAAATTATTTTTAATGGTAAAATATTTTGTTGTGGTATCATGCTATAAATTAAAATAACCGTTCATGGATATTCCAGGTTGTCTCTACCCCACATCCAGAAGATGAGGCAAGAGGAAAAGAAGGCTAATATTTGCATAAGGGTAATATTAGGAGTATGAGGTTAGTTTAATCCTCTATCTTGCCAAAAGAAGAAGTCTCCATGTTTGCACAAATTAGTGAATATATACACCCTATAGGCAAACAGATACTTACCAGTTTTTTTCCAAAACTCTACAGGAACATATCCTGTTCCGGGTCTACTGTTGAATTCTCTCTGGGAGTCTGCAGGAGAAATAAATGGAATAGGTTCAGAAGCTGTCTATAATCACAATGTTTTATTTTTATGAAATAATTTATCATATCTCTCATTCACCACTTAGGATTCAAACATGTGTGTTCAAAAACATGTGCAATAAATATTCTGAGAAGGGGTAAAAATCAGATTTTTAAAAAAACATACATGCATCAAATATTAACAGTGAGTATTCCAAAGTGGTGAGATTAAGTAATCTTCATTTTCTTTTTACTTATCTATATGTCCTAATTTTTCTATGAGCATGTGTATATTTTTAAGGTAATCACCAAAAATATAAATACATACAGATATTTAAGTTTATGTATTTACACATGTTCATGTCTAATTTAATTGTCTCCATTGTGCATGAGTCTCTGGAAACTGCTCTGTAGATATGTCAGGGAACACAGCTTGTTACTTGGCAACTCTGAATCTTTATGTGATTTAAAGAAGCTTCCTTAGGGGGACGGATGTGGCTCAAATGGTTGGGTGTCCGTCTGCCATACGGAGGGACCTGGGCTCGATCCCCGGGACCTCCCGGAAAAAAAAAAAAAAAAAAATAAAATAAAATAAATAAATAAAGAAGCTTCCTTTAAAGTTTCTTAAAATGTTTATAAACTAAACTAAGAAAAAAAGAAAACAAGTAGTAAAGAAAATGCTTTTATCTAGAATATTTCAAAATGTATCCCAAAGAGGCAACCTAGGGCTTGTTGGTTCCACTGCCAAAAGAGTCGGAAATTAAGGCAACTTAATGTAGTCAGTGCCAGGGTAATAATTTTTTAAGCTTTTTCACTGTAGTAAAATATACATAAAATTTACTATTGTAATCATTTTAAAGTGTACAATTCAGTGACATTTAGTATATTCACAATAAAAAGAAAACTGAAAGGTGCTCTTTTTTTTTTTTTTAAAGATTTTATTTATTTATTCATTTATCTCCCCCTTGCTGCTTGTGCTCGCTGGGTCAGCTAACCACGCCGTGCGTGCGGGCTTGCCTTCACCAGGAGGCCCCGGGAACCAAACCTGGGGCCTCCCATATGGTAAACGGGAGCCCTACTGATTGAGCCACAGCCGCTTCCCTGAAAGGTGCTCTTTTAACACAGGTGAGGTTCCTGACTCATGTGGAACACCTAGAAACTTGAGAGATTCATGACATAGATACAGGGAAAAAAATCTAGGACTGGAATAGCTAAAGTAACACAGCTAAGGAGAAGATAGCGCATCAACTTTAAGTCTTAAAAGAGGAAAAACAATGAGAAAAAGGGTGTGGAATGTGTAGATAAGGTATCATCTGATGTTAAATGACAGAAGAATCATTTACTTACTTGTGGGGAGAGGTAAGGAAGCCTTGGTAGGCCAAGGAGAAACCACCTCACTCCCATCATCAATATGCCTTTGGTCATATCCTTTGTACCTGTCCAGTTCTTAGCATTTTAATTCTGACTTAAATAAAGAATGAGAGGTACCTAAAGAAGCATTTGATCCTAAAGGAGCCTTTCAGCTTACTCAGGACATGCCTGGAAGCTAGGGACCTTCTTAGGGTATTTTCAGAAGCCAGGATAACTGTTTTTCTATCTCTAACCATAAAAGAGACAGATGGTTAGGGTTTGCAACTGGTTCACTAAAAAGATTTTTTTTTTTTTTTTTTTTTTTTTAAAAAGAGACTATCATAATCAAAAGCTGGGCAAATAACACAAATAATAAATCAGTCAGAAATGGGGGGATTGAGGTGAGTGGGCTGTACATACTCCCTCTAACTAAAGGTGACAGCAGTTAGCCTCTATCTAGTGCTCCCTATATTACCAGATTTTTTAGATTTTACAAAAGAAGTTGGAAATTTGCATTTTCTGGGGGAATGTTCTAATAAGTATGTGTTAGATACTAATTTAAAACAATTAAACTCTGCAGACTAAACAAAACATACCTATATATCACCAATTTGGGACCTTTGGAAAAAAACAGTAATTGGTTTCTATGTTGGCACTATTTTCAGCCTTAATGAATGTGGATTAAATTGTCACAGTGGACTAGAGTGGACTTAATGGTATTGTGTTGTAGACATATTGTGATTCAAGCAATGGAAGAAATTACAACAGTGAGGTGGAGCCAGTGGCCACTGGATGCTTTTGGGGCAGGGAAGGGATAAGCAGTTGTAATACAGGTGCTTTTTCAGGACTTGGGAATTATCCTGAGTGACATTACAATGACAGATATAGGCCATTTTACATCAGCATATAACATGCAGATCTGTGTGGGAGAGAGTGTGGTCTACAGTGTGAATTATGGTCCATGCTTAGTGGCAAAGCCCCAGGATGTGTATATCCATTGCAGGTGATGAGCCACACTAATGAAAGATGTTTATGTGGGAGGTTGTGAGAGGTGTGGGAGGTGGGGAACATCGGAATCCCTGTAATTTTTGTGTAACATTTATGTAATCTAAGCATCTTTAAAAAAAAAAAAAAAAAAAAAAAATACCATTATGAGAGATATTGCATATATGACTGCTTTTACAAAATATAAATACAAATTATTAAAATAGAGAGTCAGAAACAGAATTTTAGAGGAAGCATAGAGAGACTGAGAAGTGATGAGTTTTTCTGTTTGTTATTTGTTTATTATTATTACTGGAATAATGAAAATGCTCTAAAAGTGATTGAAGTGTTGAATGCACAACTATATGATTGCACACTTTGGGTGGATTTATGTTTTATTAATATATATCAATAAAATTGATTTGAAAAAAAAATTGTCACAGTGTTAGGAGATAGTTCTCATCATTTTGGGGCTCTTATGTGTGGGAAATCAAAGGGGTGTCTTTTGGGAGATCAATCCAGTGCCCACAATCAGCAAGACGAGTTTTTTTATTTTTTTGTTTTTTAATGAGGCAGAACTTCCAAACTTGGATGAGATCCTAAGAGTCGGTTATTAGAGAATATATAGGAAGCATAACTACCAAAAACTTGGATTTAAGCAGGAAGTAAGGGCTAACCACATAATTGGTTGGTCCATCAAGGATTTGAGCTGCTTTTTCTCATTATAGGTGGGTGACATCAGGAAACCCCAGATTTTAGGGAAGAATCTATGGGATTTTACAAGGTCTAACTTAATGTTAAGGAAATAATTAACTGATTCAGATTGTACCAAGCAAAAACAAAAACAAAAATTCCCCTCCCCTCTGCCAATTCTTAGGTGAATGTCTCAGTCTAGAGACAGGTAAACATGAATCATGACAGAAACTTCTATACCATAACCTGTGATACTAATAGATTGAGAGCTGGCCAAATTTTCTCTTTCAGAGAATGGTCCCATCCCTCTGATAAGTGACATGTACCAAGGAAGCGCTTCAAGAATGGTGAGGAAGCAAATGTGGCTCAAACGATTGAGCTCCCGCCTACCACATGGGAGGTCCAGGGTTCAGTTCCCAGTGCCTCCTAAAGAAGACAAAGAGCTGGTGAGACGGGCAGGCGCAGCAAGCTGACACAACAAGAGACACAACAAAGCAGGGAGCAGAGGTTCCTGGTGCCTCCTGAAGAAGAACAAGCAAGACAGCGAGCTGACCTGACAGGCAGGTACGGCAAGCTGACGCAACAAGATGATGCAACAAGAGACACAAGAAGAAAAAACATGAGAGACACAACAGAGTAGGGAACAGAGGTGGCTCAAGTGATTAGGTGCCTCCCTCACACATCGGGGGTCCCGGGTTCAGTTCCCAGTGCCTCCTAAAGAAACAAGAGGGAATCAAATGTGGCTTAAGCGATTGGGCTCCCGTCTACCATATGGGGGGGTCCCGGGTTCAGTTCCCAGGGCTTCCTGGTGAAGGCGAAGCTGGCCCACACCGTGGAGAGCTGGCCCGTGCTGCGAACTGACACAACCAGATGACGCAACAAGAAAGAGATACAGAGGAAAGACAATGAGAGACAAAACAAACCAGGGAGGTGGCTCAAGTGATTGGGCACCTCTGTCCCACGATGGAGGTCCCAGGATTGGTTCCCGGTGCCTCCTAAAGAGAAGACAGAGAAGACAAGAGAAGACAAGCAGACACAGAAGAATGCGCAGCAAATGGACATAGAGAGTAGACAGTGAGCATAGGCGGCAGCGGTGGGGGGTGGGTAAATAAATATAAATCTTAAAAAAAAAAAAGAAACAAGGAAGACAACAGACACAGCAAGTGCAAACAACGAGAGGGTAGGGAGAAATAAATAAATATACCCTAAAAAAAATGGTGAGAATATAAGGCTATTATTCCTTTCTGAAATTTGAATCCTATCACCTGTTTTGACTTAGAGAGCATCCTCTATTTTGGTGCCTGTCTCCTTTCACAGTAGAGACAACTGATTTCAAGATAAGAAACAAGCATCAAAATGTCTAGCCCTAGATCTATATGGACTGATATATCCATATCATATCCTTATATGAATTATACAATAACTGTTATAACCATTTTCTATTTTGAGTGAAAAAAGCAAATTGCCATATTTTAGAATAATACTGTTTATGTTAAACTATATTAAAAAATTCTCTTTAATACTAACAACTTGCCTGGGTTCTTCAAAAACGTCAATGACACGACAAAATTAATGTAAAGGACTCATCTAGATTAAAATAAACTAAAGGGGAGCAGGTGTAGCTCAGTTTTGAGCACCTGTTTCACATGTACAAGGTCCCAGGTTCAACCACCAGTACCTCCTTAAAAAAAAAAAAAAAAAGACTAAAGACATAAGCTGGGACAACTGGACATTCACATACAAAAGAATGAAACTAGACCCCATCTGCATATCATATACAAAAATTAACTCAAAATGGGTCGAATGTAAGAATAAAACTATTAAACACATAGAAGAAAGCATATGTGTATGATTCTTTGTGACTGCAGATTAGCAAATGGTTTCTTAGACATGAAACCAAAAGCTCAAGTGATGAAAGAAAAAAATAATAAAGTAGACATCATTAAAATTAAGAAAATGTTTGCTCTTTAAAGAACATCATCTAAAAGTGAAAAGACTACAGAATGGGAACATATTTGCAAATCATATATCTGAATCCATACATATATCCAGAATGTGAGTGTATCCAGAATAAAGAATTCTTACAATTCAATAATAAAGAGATAAATAACAATTAAAAAATGGGCAAAAGATGATCTGAATAGACATTTCACCAAAGCAGATATACAATCAATAAGCACTTGAAAAGCTGCTTAGCACCATTAGTTATCAGGGAAATGCAAAGCAAAACCGAAATGAGATGCCGCTTCACACTCACCAGGATGGGTAGAATTAAAAAGACAGAAAATAACAAATGATGGTGAGGATATAGAGAAATTGGCACCCTCATACATGCGGTTGGGAATGCAAAATGGTACAGCCAACTCTGGAAAAGAGAGTTGCCATATGACTGAGCAATTCCACTCCTAGGTATATAACCAAGAAAACTGAAAACATATGTCTACATAAAGATCTGTACACAAATTTTTATGGCAACATTAATTCAAAATAGCCAAAAAGTGGAACCAAATCAAATGTCTATCAATTGATGAATGGATAAGTAAAATGTAGTATATTCACACAATAGAATATGATTCAGCAATAAAAATGAAGTACAGATACATGCTACAACATGGATGAACCTTGAAAACATCTGAGAGCTGGCGCAGCAAGATGAACAACAAAAAGAGACACAGAAGAGAGACAATAAGAGATGCAGCAGACCAGGGAGCTGAGGTGGCACAAGAGATTGAGCGTCTCTCTCCACTCCAGAAGGTCCCAGGATTGGTTCCCAGTGCCGCCTAAAGAGAAGACAAGCAGACACAGAAGAACACACAGAGAGCAGACAGCAAGTACAAAAACAATGGGGGTGGGGTGGGGCATAAATTAATAAATCTTAAAAAAAAAAACAAAACCAAGATCAAATGAACAAGAATACCTATATCCCATGACCTGTTGATTTTACAGCTAAGAAGATATCCTAAGGGAAAAATGCAAGATGTTTGAAAAAGCCTTACACATAAACATCTTAAATGTAAGAGACAAAATCAAACAAAACTTTACATGGTCAGCAATAGGAATGGCTTAAGGAAATTATTGGATATTTAGATGGTAGAATATTGTATAGACAATGAAATTATGTTTATAAAATCTGTAATGATATGAGAACATGCTGAGGATATAAACACATTTTATTTAGATGTTTAAAAAATCAGTACAAAATTGTAATAGAGCATCTCAACCACATTCAAAAATTTTCAGTATGGTATTCATGAACTATAACTTCTTGATTCGTTACTGTTTTTTATAATGAACCATGCAATTTCACTGACTATAAATGATATCTCCCTCATGAGGTTATTCTGAGAATTAAATGACATTGTACGTGGGAGCCCAGAGTTCTCTGAAGAGCTGCCATTAACTCTGTTTCTTTTCTTTTGTTTTGGTTTCCACCTTTGATATTACCGACTTACTTCTAGAGTTCAGTCATTCTTGACAGTTCGCTCATGCACACCACTAAAATGCTACATGGAAGCCCTGTGTCATGGATGGGGCTTATCTACTCTGGACTTAACTGTATGCAGGTTCCCCAAACTTGCATTATGAGACTAGTTAATTGTATATATCCAGATTCCTGGATCCGTGAATTAGAATCTCCAGGGAAGGGCCCGGAAGTTTATGTGTAATAAACACCCAGGTTGACTCTTATTACATGAAAAACTGGGAATACTGACAGTTGAGTCAGTTTATTTCTTTTTTTTTTCCAAACTTTGATTGCAAAATATCAGGGGGGTAGAAATTAATAATAATATAATGAAAAAATATAAAGCGAACACCCATAAGACACCCAGATCAAGGAAAAGAACACTGCAAGCTACCCCAAATCCCTAAGAAGTAAATAGTCGTTAGCCACTACAATATTTAAATGATGTCAGCAAGGTTTGCAACTGTGTCCAGAGAACAGATGACAGATGAATAGAGCTCACTCAGCACTCTATCCCATCTGTATCATTCTCCACCTCTGTTCTCCAAAGGAAATTACTCTCCTGACTTCTGGAATAATCGTATTCTTGTTCTTCCTTATGATTTTGGCACTTATTTATGTATCCCTTGTTATCTGAATGATATCTGTCCCTGAAAATATTGGGAATTACAAATTTCCTGATAGAGGGAACCTATATTCCATTCCTTTGAATTGGAACAGAAATAATGCCCATCCAAAGCCTCTAATCAATTTCTCTCAAATCACTAAAACACTCTTAAATATTTAAATAATAAATCACGAAGGATTTTTGCATAACCTAAAACATTTAAAACTCATCAGTATGTTTGTGTGCTATACCCATGAATACTGCCGAACCTAAGACAGTTCCACTCAAAGTACCTGTCTGCAAACTGTTACTGGTCTGTGAAGAGATAAGGAACTTGTGCCAGAATGCAAAACAACTTTATCTCTAAGCACACTGTTTAGTTCAGCCAACTCTTTTCACAGTTAGACTTTCCTGATGAAGCAAACAGTGCTCAATACATCTTGGTGCAAGTTCCACCCAGCATCGCAGTCCAATAACAAATGGTTTCTGGAACTGGTTTTGTCCCACATTCTGAATAGCATGCTTGTTTAGGATATAAATTATGTTTTCCTTCTACACTGCAAGGAAAATAGATGATAAGAGAAATAAACAATGAAATAAAATACTAAATATGTATAATGTATATAAAGATATTAAAAACAGAAGGAAACACTGGGATCCATGAAGAGTTAATATAACAATGACAATATAATTTATTATCCAAATTCTCGTTTTTGAGGAAGGGAAGTGGTACTAATAATTATGACAAAATAAGAGGTATAAACTGGGACTGTCCCTGGCAAATTGAAACATATGGTCGCCCTAGCTAAACCCTCAAGGAAAGGGTGAGACAGATGAGCAGTGGTAATACATAGCAGTATTTAAATGACACCAGCAAAGACTTGCAATCCTGTCTGGATGCATGACTATAGCTTACTCTGCCCTCTACACCTTCTCAGCTGTACACATGCATGGAGGATTTGAGATCTGGATGGTGAACTTTGGGTACGTTTCTGCAAGTTATTATAGTGAATACTTGGGAAGGGCTCAGATGGTGAAGGGATATCTGAGGATTAGCTTTGTCTGTTTTTGATGTTCCTATGAGCAGATCATACTATATGTATTCTTTGATGTCTTGCTGTTGCTAGATATTCCATATAATGGTGTTAATCTATGGTTGGCTCAAAAGTCACTGCTGTGGGTAAGGTTCGGGGTGAGATTCCTTAGTTACCAATGTCTGGGCACATAGTATTAATCCTTGCTTTGCCTCAAATATTTTGCAGTCTTTATGAAACTAATAGCTGTCTTCTGTGGAACAGCCAGGTGCTGGGTATGTCATAAGAGATTTTCTTTCCCTGGTAAACACACAGGAACTTGAAGTGGGTGAGTGGAGAAAGAGCCTGATCACAGACCACCCCTCACGCTGTGCTTTTGGATAGGAAAACTTTTCAGTTACTGGGTGAAATCTGATGGTAAATTTTTGAGGAACAGCTGTGGCTTCCTTGACATGAGACTGAGACAACAGTTGCTCATGTTTCTGCTGCTTCAGCCTGGAAAATGGCAAGATGGGACAGTGTAACAACCCAGCTGGTACAGTAAAAACCTTTTGTAGGAGGCCACCAGGCAGTAGTCCATGAATTGTATTTCTCTGAATGGGGAGGGCGGGGAAGAAGAGGGAAGGTGAAATGAATACTTTTAGGGCTACTGTGAGGAATAAATGTGATATGAAAAGACCAACTACATTTAGTCAGGATGAATTTAACAAGCAAATACTCTTAGATCATCATCTAGCAAATAGAGAGAGTTAAAAACAGAATAATAAAAAATATTCTCACTCTCCATGAGGTACTTGTCCTGAATGCTTCACATCTTTTCACATTTATTTCTTATAATTACCAGGCTTCCCTGACTCTACAATCTGGTACCATTTTCCTTTGAAGTAAAATATAAAAAGCCTTCTTTGCCATCTTACGTGTGAGTCCAATGGCTGATGGTTATTTTGGCTTCCATGTAGACTCTCTCCTTACCGTTGCTTAGAGAATCTGTGCTCCCAGGGCTGTGCTGCCTGGAGACCAACTCATTTCCTGTTTTCCTTATCTCTGTGTTTTCATTGTATCGTCTCTTCCAGTAGTTGAGTTCTTCACGATCAGATTCCTGACAGCGCCGCAGAACTGCCATGGAGCGCCTTGTTTTCTCTACCATTTCCATAATGCAATTCAGGGCCTGAGCCAGAAAGGAGGTCAGACAGAGAAGAGATGAGGAAAACTCAAACAAGCAACATTGAAAATCAACAACAGGTAAACAAAATATGAAGAATGAAAGTTTAAGTAATTTACAGGTTTAGGAAAATCAAGTTTATATTTGAAAATCTTTCTTCTTGCCTCTTTAAAAATATATATATACTTCACTTGGCTTATAAATTGAAGGGATCAACCCACCACAGAGATCTGAAAGTGACTCTCTCTAGCTGAGGGAGTGGTGGGTAAACCAGCTTTTATTGAACTATACAAGGACATTAACAATGCCATGCAAGTTTCAGAAGGTTTGCCTCAAAACAGAATTTACCTGCATGGGGCAAAAGTCACAGTGAAATTAATCCAACTGTGGAATTAAAGCACAGTGAAATTAATGAATGCTTTATTAATATGTATCAATAATACTAATTTTAAAAAAATTAATGCAACCTACTCAAAAGGACTTCAAAGATGAAAATTATCCAATTTGAACAAGTGAGCACCTGACTTTACACTAGCTGATACCTGTTCCCTCTAACTGCATCAGCTGGACATCATTCAAGGAACAGGCTCATTTCATTCATAAAGAAAATGGCAAATCTGGGAATTCTTTATTGCAAAGACATTGTGGCTATAGTTATTTCACTTCATGCATATACACACAATATTAACTACTGATAATATTAAGAATGAAAAGTCATACATAGGAAAATTATATAAGTTTCTTACATGATCAAGATGTTTCCATTCATCAGCCCATTCTCTTTCTGTCAAACGGTGGTCTACCAACTCATCTTGATAACCCCCATTCAGACCTATTAGAAATAAGAAATGAAATCTGGAGATTGAGGAAAGAATGTAGAACAGAATTCTTCCAAGTAAATATTCATATATTCTTTGAACACACAATTTTAAGCATGCAATTAAGGGGACCCACAAAATTATATATACCTAACAAAGGACTGCTATTCAGAACATATAAAGAACCCCTACTGATCAATTATGAGAGACAAAGAGCACAAAAGAAAGAGAAATAAACAGGTATGCCACAGGCAAGAAAGTACAAACGACCCCTCTACATACAAAATATACCCAAAATTATAAGTAGTCAGGGAACTGCAAATAAAAACTTCACAATGATACCATTTCATCTCTACATATTGGAAAAAATTAAAATGCCAGTTAACAGTAAATGTGAACAGGTATGTGATGTAATATAAATGCTTAACCACCACAATTAGAGTGTCTCTTGGAACAACCACTTTGAAACAGCTTAGTATTGCCCAAATATTATTTTTTTTGCATGATTTAGACAGATACTGACATTTGCAGGAATGTAATGACTGTAAATCAAGGGTATATTTATTTATTTATTTATTTATTTATTTTTAAGATTTTATTTATTTATTCACTTATCCCCCCCTTGCTGCTTGTGCTCGTCGGGTCAGCCAACCACGCCATGCGGGCGGGCCCGCCCTCACCAGGAGGCCCCAGGAACCGAACCCGGGGCCCCCCATATGGCAAACGGGAGCCCCACCGATCGAGCCACAGCCGCTTCCCTCAAGGGTATATTTAACCAATAACTGCCCACCATTTTGAAAAATCATGTCTCATATGGCCATACTACTCATAGTATTTGAAATGCTAATGTTACTCCTGTATGAATTTGAATTTTTTTAAAAAAGCAGTTTTATTGAGATATATTCAAATACCAGACAAGCCATCCAAAGTAAGTCAGAATTTATAGGTGTTGTATTCAGTGATTCTGTATTAGTTTAAACATGTCATTATTTAATTATATCTTCTAGTATAGTCATGCCTGAGCATTAACATATTTTACAATAAGATACTTCCCTTGTATATTTTATTATAAATTATTTCCTTACATATTACAGTTAGGATAGAATATTATACTAAAATTATGAGTCTAAGATAGGTTTTAGTATCCGTAACTTTTCATTTTAGGAATGTAAAGTGGGTGCTAGATTTAAAAAAAAAAAAAAAAAAAGGCAGGAGGTGGGGGGGTGAGTGGTATGTTTTTCAAAAGAGGACTGGTGAAAATTAAGGAATCTGAAACAGTACTGGCAGAAAAATAGTTGAATCTAAAAGAAACCATCAAGGCAGATGATTGAAGTTTCTCAAAGTACATTTCAAGATGAACAGTTTTTTCCAAAATAGTTAGAAATACAAGGAAAATCTCACAAAACTGCAATTGCAGCTAGATTTTAGCATACTTCTCTCAGAAAGTCACCAATCAAACTGACAAAAAATGGACATGAGTATGGAAGAAACCAATAACAAACCTAATTTTTAACAAATATATATCTTTAAAGGGAATTGGATTATACAACTGCTATGGAAGGCATCATAACACACAGGCAAAGCAAAAGCTTTGGGCATAAGACTGTTAGGGTCTGAATCTTGTCTCTACCACCTGCTAACTGGTGATGTGATTCTGGCTATAGTTCCTTCATCTGTCATTTGTAAAAAGGGGATAATAATTACATGGAATTGCTGTGAGGATTAAATGAGATAATATAAGTACAACACAATCTAAGTGGTACTTAAAACTCAATAAATGTAGGCAGCTGCGAACACTACTGCTACTGTGGCTGCCACCATTCAGCTATCACTGCGTGAAACCAGGGTCCTGCTTATAGCCCAAGCCTCTGTGGTACCAGAAAGGTATCAGAGGGGGTCAGGACAAATGTGCCCCAATTCTTTTACTCCACATCATACCTCAAAAGGAAAGGATACCCTGGAAGCTAGTTAGTAGTCCACTGGTTCTCTATTGTGATATATACTTGGTATTTAAACCTCAAAGAACTTTCTACAGTTAACTTGTATGAGATAATGAGTGCAAAAAGAATATGACAATGAGCTTAGTCCAAAATTGATTTCCTGTGACGTTTGTTAGGCGATTGTTTGGTCTCTTTCCCAAGTTTAATGGTTACTGAAGGCCCATCTGACAGGCATCCAAATGTAAGCATAATAACAACAACCCAGCAGGGGTAAGGGTGTTATCTCCACTTAAGAAATGAGTAGTCCAGAGGCTCACAATGGCTAACAAATTGGCCTAAGATCCCATAGCCAGTTAGGATGAAGATCCAAAGTTAATTTTTTTTTTTTTTTTTTAAGATTTTTATTTATTTATTCATTTATCCCCCCCTTGCTGCTTGTGCTCGCTGGGTCAGCTAACCATGCCGTGCGGGCGGGCTTGCCTTTACCAGGAGGCCCCGGGAACCAAACCCGGGGCCTCCCATATGGTAAACGGGAGCCCTACTGATTGAGCCACAGCCGCTTCCTCAAAGTTAAATTTTGATATGCCTAACCTTTTGATCTAAATTAAATGCTCATGTTCTTTCACCTCTAAGTCCACATATTTTACATCTTTCTTGTTTAATTCTATAAACTTTTTATTCTGAAATAAATTCATATTTACAGAAAGGTAGCAAAAATTATATAAAGAACTCTTTATAATAGTATAAAATTCTCCCTCTCTTCATATTTCCCAAATGTTAATTTTATCTCACTTCATTATTCTGTTTTCCTGACTCATTTGAGATAAGTTACAGACATAATATCCCTTTATTCTTAAATATTTCAGTGTGTATATCCTACTTTTTTTTTTTTTTTTTAGGTACCAGGGGCAGGGGATTGAACCCGGGACCTCGTATGTGGGAAGCTGGCACTCAACCACTGAGCCACATTGGCTTCCCTGAGTTGTTTTTTTCGTTTGTTTTTGCTTGTTGTTTTGCTGTTGTTGTTTTTTCAGGAGGGAACTGAAGCTGGGACCTCCCATGTGGGAGGTAGGAGCTCAATCACTTGAGCCACATCTACTTCCTACCCTAAATTTTAATCTCCATTTATCACTGCATTCAGTTTGCTACTTTTCTCAAGCTGATTTTAATTTATTCAAACTCTCCTCTTGAAAGTAATCCTACTTCTACCATATAATGATTGTAGCAAAAAGGTATGAAGTAAGATCAATTTCAAATGAGATTAACTACAACTTTAACATTCTTTTTAGTGTATAATATTGTTTTATTTTATCAGTGGCAAAAAAACAATGATGGTATTATTTTATTTTCTCATTGAGTAGGAATTAATTCCCAAGGATTCAATATGAATTTAAATCATTTCCATGCTGTTCACATTACTTACTAAGATTGTGGTGTCTCTCACGAACTTCCCGGTGCTCTAGCATCTTGTTGGGTTCACGATACAGATGTGAAGTTGCAATATCTTCTAAGGTGTAGTGCTGAAGAGGTGGAGGAGTGGGATGGAACTGGCCTCCAGGATTCATGAGGGGCACAGTAAGGGCAGGACTGTGCCGGGGAGCAGGGCTGATGGTACACACTCTCTTGGCAGGAGGCTCGGGAGGAACTGTATCTCTTTCAAAACTATTTTCTTCTCTCCTATAAAAGTACCAGAAGTACATGTCTGAGGCCTGTCAGCAAATGTTCATGCAAATAGTTCCTAAGCACACCCACTTTGTGCTAAGTATTGCGCTGTGCACTTTCCTAAACAAGAAAACTGTAAGAAGGGGTTTGTATAAGAGACATGAACTGAAAAATGTCTTCAGGGACCAGGCAAATAATGTCAATTGCTGATTTATTACAACACGAAAAGTGAGGTCAAATTCATCCATAACCAGGCAGTAACATCTAACCCTCATGAAGTAAAGGAGAGAATAAGGAGATGACAGCATTGCCTTATGTAATAGGAATATGGAGGGTTATAGGGTTTAATTATGTTGAGGAATGTTTTGAGGTGAAATTTGTTACTATGGGAGTAAGTTACTAGAAATAAATAATTCTCTAAAGGGGAGAAAAAAGGCTCACATAACTAATCCACTTGTGAACTGGTAGGGTTTTCAGTCATTCAGCTTCAAATGTAACAAAAATTTTCCACTGTTGTTAAAATATTGCTTCCTTGAAAAATCATAGAATATGGTAGTAACCATTCATCATATTGTATTTTCTAGAATAAATTCATAGAAAAGTAATCTGTTTAATAACAGTGATTAACAAATATCTGTAATTGTTACACTTTTGCAAGACTTCACCCATCAGAAAAAAGTGCGTTTGGCAGGTTGTATTTATGCTTCTGGAGCGTGGACACATAGAATGCTCCAGAACAGAGTTTCTTACCAAGGGTATACAGAGACATCTGAAGAGTTTTTGAAAAATATTCATGTCTGGGAACTACTCCTAGAGATTTTAGACCCATTCTACTGCTTGATGCTGGAACAAAGCAAACTAAACTTAGAAATTCTGAGACTGATTCTACCTATCTACAACCACAGCAATCAATTTCTTTTTCTTTCACAAGCAAAGGACAAAGTCTGATTGGTTTTAGAAAAGCAAGGACAACAAAGCTCTTCTCTGCTCACCTCTCAGGGCTGGGCCTCTTCCCATTCCCATGCACCTCCATGAGCAGCTCAGAAGAGTCAGCAGGCGATGCAATACTTGTATTGAGAAGAAGGTGTTCGTGCTGAGCCAGGTACTGGGATGGGGTCTGCTTGGCGGCGCGAGCACAGTGCAGCAGTTCTCGTTGCAGCAGAGGCAGGTTAGCCTTGAAAAGAGGAGACGGGCTAGAAGCAGTTTTCCCAGTGTTGGGCCCTACCCAACGGGGCTCAGCACCTCAAAAGGCTTTCAAAAACCAGATGACACAAGACAAAAGCCCTGACTCCTTGTCAGTCTGATGTGCATATGCCTCTTCTGTGAGTAAAGTAACATCTATTACACCATACTTGAATTATTGGTCGACTTGTCTGTTGCTCTTATAAGATGGAAATTCCCTTAGGGAAGGTGCCTTATTCACCTTTGTGGCCTCATACAGAGTAGCCAAAGCTTAATAAATGTTTGTTGAACATAACTACTTAATTTTTAAAAATTAATTAATTAGGGAAGCGGCTGTGGCTCAATCAGTAGGGCTCCCGTTTACCATATGGGAGGCCCCGGGTTCGGTTCCCGAGGCCTTCTGGTGAAGGCAAGCCCACCTGCACGGCGTGGTTAGCTGACCCAGAGAGCACAAGCAGCAAGGGGGGGATAAATGAATAAATAAAAAAAATAATAATAATTAATTAATTATTTTTTACCAGGAGGTCCCGGGGATCGAACCCAGGTCCCTCCATATGGGAAAAAGACGTCCAACCATTTGAGCCATATCCGTCCCTGAACAAAACAACTGTAAAATTTTATGTATTAAGGCTTTGGTCAGTTACAGAATTACTACTGCCTACAGAGGAATAGAAGGAATTCACTCTTTCCTACTCTATCACTAGTAGTCCTGGTTTCTCTTTTCTGATTCCTAATTCATCTCTGATAGTACTGCTCAAACAACCTTCCCTTCATGTTCTCTGACAGCTACCATGGAATTCTGGGAATGGGGATTATTATGGTTTGGTTGGAACATGGGGTTTTTGAAAAGAATGGTGGGAGTGATAGGAATGCAGGGAAAAAAAATCTCAGACTAGAAACTTTGGCACCCAAGACCTCCCTAATTAATTATGCACTGATATTTTTTCTTCTGTAAACCATAAAAAACCTTTAATAGGGATAAATCCTGTGAAAAACTATTTTTAAATCATAATTTTAATTCTTTCATATATATAATTTACTTTTCCTATATTGCTTTTATTAAAAAAAAAACAAAGTAAGAAATATATTTTCCCCCCAAAATTTAAAAACAATTCATGCTGGGCCAATAAAAGAAGGCTTTTATTCAAGGGAAACAGATGAGCAAGAGAAAAGAGAGTTTTAATACATGCAAGTAGTCATCCCTTCACCAAGAGTTAATTTAGCAGGCACCATAATTAGTGACTGTTTTAAAGCAGAGATAAATTGACAAAAACCCAAATGCTAGCCAAAAAACTGCCATAACAACCTACCTCATGCTGTTTTCCAAAATAACACAGTTAAGAATAGGGAATTTGACTATATACGACACTTGTTAAAAGACTGTAGTCAGTTCTATAACCTCAATCTTGTTGCAACTATAAAAGCTTAATTGAAAAGAAAACCATGTCAGATTGTTCCATTTGTGACATGTGCCCTTTGATGAATAAAAGAAACATGTTAATTATTTCTTATTAAGGCAAATTTTACACATCCTTTCTTGATTCCAGTGTCTCGAGGAAGTAATTGTTTACCAGCTCTGACATATAGAAAGGAGACCAAGATAGAACTAGCACAGCTGTTTCAGGGATGAAAAAGGCACCAAAGACTACCCTGAGATGCTGAGGCTTTAATGCTATTAGAACAGAGCCTCAATACAAGCTGTGGGAAGCGGCTGTGGCTCAATCAGTAGGGCTCCCATTTACCATATGGGAGGCCCCAGGTTCAGTTCCCAGGGCCTCCTGGTGAAGGCAAGCCCGCCCGCACGGCGTGGTTAGCTGACCCAGCGAGCACAAGCAGCAAGGGGGGGATAAATGAGTAAATAAATAAAAATCTTAAAAAAAAAAAAAAAAAAAAAATACAAGCTGTGTACCTAAGACCTAAGCATGACTTATGCTCTAATTTTAAAAGTTAAAATTAACTGGTATTAGTACCTCAGTAAGATGGCTTATCTCTCAACAAATTTCCACAAATGTTGAATTGACAAAATCAAAATGTAATAGTATCAACTGAGTACAGTTTTTTGGTAATGGTGTCTACTACTAATGAGAAGAATGGAATTCTTACTTGGGGAAGGGAGGTGGAGAGCAGGTAACAATTATTATTATTATTATTTTATTTATTTATTTTTTTGCGGTACCAGGGATCGAACATGTGATCTTGTACACAGGAAGCAGGTGTTCAACTACTTGAGCTACATCTGCTCCTATTTACTTTTATTGGGATCTGTAGCAGTTTGATATTGTTTATGAATTCCAAAAATAGATATTGGATTATGTTTGTAACCTGGCTTGTTCCTCTGGGCATATTAGATTATATTGGATTCAGGTTTCACTTTTACTTGATTAAATAATGATTAGGGCTTTGATTGGGCCATGTAAGTAGGACATTGAGTCCCCATCCCCTTGGTGGGTGGGGGACTCATACAAAAACTGCACAGCAGAGAAGGGAGATTGGCATTTTGAGCTGGAGCCCCAGGAAGTAAACACACAGGAGAAGAACACAGCAGAGGTCCGGGAAGAGAGATGAGCCTAATAGGCTAATAGCATACAGCTGCAGCTAAGCCCAGGGAGAAATAAGCCCTGGGGAGAGAGACAAGCCTTATACCACCCTATAGCTAAGATTGGAAGGAGCTGGGACCACGGAGCCTTAAGCAGAAGGAGGAGGAATGCTGGACTCTCACAGACATACCCATCATCTTTCTCCAACACGTGGCAATAGACTTTGGTGAGGGAAGTAACTTATGCTTTATGGCCTGGTAACTGTATAAGCTTCTACCCCAAATAAATACTCTTTATAAAAAGCCAACAGATTTCTGGTACTTTGTATCAGCAACCCTTTGGCTGACCAATATAGGGTCCAAAGTTAGAATTCCTTATTACCAAATCAACTGCAAATGTTCTTCTGTAAGAATCATTCTCAGCTCCAGGACTATACAAAACCATGTACCATGTGGTAAGCTAGATTTAGGTCATAGTTTGCCCATTCCAAGTTCAGAGAACAATGGTATCTGAATTCTCCTTTCTAAGCTAGTTTATAACTCTGTAAATTATAGATAACTGTTAGTAATGCAAAATCACTGTTGTCTATGGACATGCAAATTATGTCCAGTGGAGGTTCAATAGACTTCCTTTGCCCACTATGGAAGGATCCAGTTTTATCTGTTTGCCCATTCATATCACTATTCCTGATCTTTAAAAGTGTCTGTTCTTCAGATTCTTCTTAGAACTGGTTGTATATATCTTACTGATTCCCTCATTAATAATGAATTAAATAAAATCTTTGACATGTTCATTTTTTATCTGTATGAATCATAAATTTATCTTTTTTTGAAAACTATCCTTTAACAGGAAAAAAACAGTAACATAGCACTGATCAAAGCTACCATCACCAATTACGGGGTAAATTAATTAACATCATTGCCTCCTTACAGCATGCAGTATTATTTAGCATTTCTGTGTAAAATGTTAAACCTAATTCTAATCATGGAAAAACATCAGAAAAATCCAAATTGAAGAATATTCTATAATATAGCTACACTGTACTCTTCAAAAATGTCAAGATCATGAAAGACTGAGAAAATGTTCCAGACTAAAGAATATTAAACATCCATGACAACTTAATGCAATGTGTGATCCTGAATAGGATCCAGGACCAACCACCATCCCCCGCCCCAAAAAGGATGTTTTTCTTTTGTTGTAAAGAATATTAGTGGAACAATTGGTGAAACCTGAAAAATATCTATAAATAGGTCTTTAGTATTTTATCAATGTGAACTTCCTGATTTGATAACTGTACTAAGGAATTTAGTTTACTTTCGAGTGTTTCCAAAGAAACAGAAAGATGGAGAGAAAATGATAATACAAATGTGGTAAAAGTGTAATATCTGGAGAATCTGGATGAAGGGTATTCAGGGATTTTATTGCACTACTATTTTGTGACTCTTCTGTAAGGATGAAATTATTTAAAAATAAAAAAGTTCTTTTAAAAAGGGTATATTCAGTGTAAATATAACATTGTCTCACTTATTAGGTAAGCATGATAATTTAGAACAGTGTTCCTTAAAATTATGTTCCAGGAAACATTAATTGTAGAGGACACTATTAGAAAAGACTAGATGGGATTTAGGAAGGCACATTCATTGCCTTCCCACATCCTCTCCTGCCCTCAGGCAAACAGCAAAGGCCTTTCCTTTGTTCACCACCCTCCTCTCAGACAACACAAACCCCCTCCCCTTCATCCTCTGGCGTTCTCCAAAAGAGTTAGAGTCCAGTTATTTCTTTGCTAAGAGCCCAGTTACCAGCAGAGTCTGCACACAGACCAAAACTCAAATGAGTTTTGCAATGCTCATCTCATCAAGCATGAGGCTTATATGCAGACTGTACTCACATCTTGCTACCAGCCTCAGATAATATAAAGAAAATATGGCATGCCACCCTGATTTACGATTACATTGCAAAACAGGGATCAGCAGCAGATCTTCAGGAATTGTTGAAGGATAAATTAAATTCAGAAGTTTTCTCATAGAATTACCTTGAGGAATGGAATCACAAAAGGACGAAGAGGAAAGTTTGTGGCCTCTTGAAGCTTACAATGGAATTCTTCAATTGTCACTGTTGAGTTCTGAAAAGATAAATAACATTGTTCAACTTCCAAAACTGGACACTTAAATAAAAATCTGACAGGGTTGAGCCCTTTACGTGAGGAAAAGGATAATTGCAAGAGCACTAGTGTGAACCTCTAACCCCTCTCAAAGGTTAACCAAATTCTGTTTCCTTTACTACAGAATGACAGAACTACTACCTCCTTGATTCTCTTCTCTGCCACCTCAAATCAAATTTATCCTTTCCTCAGCAGTCTGTGCTGCAGAATAGGACACTGCTTTCCTTATCACAGCGATGAGAGGCACTCAGGTCCCTTCTAATGAGAGATTCACTTACAATGTTACTTGCAATACTGAACAGAGCCTATGTCCAGGATGTCAACTTTAAAGACATTTTCTGGGCTCAACATCCTAGTGCCTCAGTGTCAAAGGTTCATCTCTTTCATAGATTCTGCCTACCTCCTAGCATATCTTTTAAATGAGAAATTATAAAAAAAAAAAAAAAAAGAATAGGTACCTTCTAGCCTTAAGTGGTCTGTTTTTATATCAGAACAACTTCAAACAGGCAGACTCCCAATGGATAAGTTTTTTTTTTTTTTTTTTTTTAACCATTGTTAGGAAAATTATTAGCTCTTCCTCTGCATTTACTGAAAGTAGGCTCTAAACTAGGAATCTCATCATCTCTGCTAAGGTGATAGAACAAGTAAAAATGTTTTCTTCAGAATTTATAAACCATCTTTATTTCAATCCCTAGAACACAGTACAGTAACAAGCTTAAAAAAAAAATACTGGGATTTCATAAATTTCTGCTCCCCTGCAAAAGCAATTACTACCTCTAGGAATTTATTTTTAGAAAATCAAACATTCAAAGATATAACATGTTAACATACAAATTATTCACCAGCACACTATCGCTTCTTAACAATAAAAGAAGAAAAATATAAAAGGTCTGTAACAGTAAACTGTATACAAAATTATAGTATAGTCATATATCAGAACACTAAAGTGGGGGGGGCAGAAATGTATATAATAAACTGTAAAGTGAAAAATCAGAAACAGAACAGTATGTTTTCCAAGAACCCAGTTATGAAAATAGCATACACACACATTTATATATGTATTTTACAAGTCTAGAAGAACAATCTCAACATCAGGTATTTCTGGGTATGAAATTGTGTATTTAATATATTTGGAAGTGCAACATTTCTATACATTCACATTTTTACAGCAGGTTTTTTTTTTTAATGACTTTTTTTTTTGTTTTTTTTTTAAGGAGGTACTGGGGATTGAACTCAGGACCTAGTACATGGGAAGCAGGCATTCAACCACTAAGCTACATCTGCTCCCCAATGAGGGTTGGTTTTCTCATTTGTTTGTTTGTTTTTAGGAGGTACTAGGGATCGAACTCAGGACCTAGTACGTGGGAAGCAGGCACTCAACTGCTTGAGCTACATCTGCTCCCTACAGTGGACAGTTTTAACTTAAAATTGAAGATATTCTCCTTTAAGATAAGAGTATATCCAATTTAACCATGTTAGATGAAAATGTTTATACTTCATTTCATACCAAAAAAAAAGCTTATTTAAAACTTTGAGTAGGGAAACGGATGTGGCTCAAAAGGTTCGGCGTCCGCCTACCATATGGAGAGACTGGGGTTCGATCCCCGGTACCTCCTGGTAAAAAAACAAACAAACAAACAAACAAACAAACAAAAAACAAACAACTTTGAGTAAGCACAACTATGTAATTGTACCAAATGCCATTTGATTGTACACTTTGGATGGATTTATGCTTTATTAACATGTATCAATAAAATTGATTTGTTTAAAAAAAAAAAAAACTTTAACCGAGTACTTGTTTTATATACTTGACATGTATACAATGCAACCAAAGGTCCTGATAATCAGGAATAATCATTTAAAAATAAAAAGAAGGGGAAGCAGATGTGGCTCAAGCTACTGAGCTCCCACCTAGCACATGGGAGGTCCCTGGTTTGGTTCCCGGTACCTCCTAAAGAAGACAGCAAGCTGACACACACAACAAGCTGGTACAACAAGAGACACAAGAAGAAAAACATGACTAGAGACACAACAAAAGCAGGGAATGGAGGTTCCCGGTACCTCCTAAAGAAGATAAGCAAGACAGTGAGAAGATAAGCAACAGGCAGGCATGGCAAGATGATGTAACAAGAGACATACGGAGGGAAACATAATGAGAGACACAACAAAGCAGGGAGCAGAGGTGGCTCAAGCAATTAGGCACCTCCCTCCCACATCAGAGGTCCTGGGTTCAGTTCCCAGTGCCTCCCAAACAAACAAGGAAGATGAACAGAAACAGCAAATGCCAAACAACGAGGGGGTGAGGACAAATAAATAAATTAAAAATATCTTTAAAAAAAAAAAATTAAAAAAAAAAAAATTAAGGTAAGAAAATGATAATCCTTTATCTTTATTACAATGAATAAATAATGAATATAAGTAGGCCTGAAAAATCTATGGAAGTTGGGAAGCGGCTGTGGCTCAATCAGTAGGGCTCCCGTTTACCATATGGGAGGCCCCGGGTTCGGTTCCCGGGGCCTCCTGGTGAAGGCGAGCCCGCCCGCACGGCGTGGTTAGCTGACCCAGCGAGCACAAGCAGCAAGGGGGGGGATAAATGAATAAATAAATAAAATCTTTAAAAAAAAAAAAAAAATCTATGGAAGCCTGCCCATATATTCCTCCAGAACCCACCTGTGTCTTTTTCCTTTATGATCTGCTGTAAATCTTTATTATGCCCCAGTAATAAAACTTAGCTGTGAGCACAACTATACCCAACTCTTGTAACTCCTTCTAGCAAATCTCTCAACATAGGGATTCCTGACACTGGCCCAAAATGCAAACAGTGCAGATGTCCATCAAGAGCAAAATGAAAAAAAAAAAAGAGCAAAATGAATAAATTGGGGTATATTCCTACAATAAATTTATTATATAGCAATGAAAACGAAAAGCCTACAGCTATCTATAACAGGCATTGAATCTCATAAACAATAAAAAACTAAATCATATATTATATTTTCCCTTGTGTGAAAGTTGTTTCTTCCCTGTTAGACTGAGAAATCTTTTAAAGCAGAAGTTCTTAACTTTTTTTGGTTTCAGAATCCCTCAAGTTCATGTAGGTTATATCAATCAATAGTTACCGTATCAGAATTTAAACTGAGAACTTTACAAGAATATTTATCGATTCCAAAATAACTCATTACCCTTAATATAAATTACAATTTTTTTTTTTTTTTTACCGGGAAGTCCCACGGATCGAACCCGGGTCTCTCCATATGGGAGACGGACGCCCAACCAGTTGAGCCACATCCGACCCAAATTACAATTTTTAATGAAAAAAAAAAAAAAATCTATAGTTTTCAAAAGAAAAACATGTAGTAAGAAATGTGGCACTGCTTTACAGTTTTGCAAATCTCTTTATTGTGTAGTTTGGTAGAAGACAGCTGGATTCTTCTATCTGCTGCTGCATTTAGTCTGTTGTGATAGCATACATCATGTAGATTCTGGATAATTCCACTGAATATTCATGAGAGAATAAGAATAAAAATATCTTAGTATTATTATTATTATTTTTTTTACCGGGAGGTTCCGGGGATCAAACCCGGGTCCCTCCATATGGGAGACGGACGCCCAACCAGTTGAGCCACATCCGACCCCCTCTTAGTATTATTATAAAAGTAGTTTTAACTTTGTAGACCTCCTAATAGGGTTTTGATGAAATCTAGGGGTACCTGGACTATACTTTGAGAACTGCTTTGGGGTTTGGTACTGTGAGTCATCTTTTTATCACCTATAGAGGCTAATAACATACAGGAGAAGTGGGTGCTTTTATTAGAAGTAAATCTTGAACATATCGATTTACAAATATCAGGAATTGACAGTACACTTTGCTTATATATACTGAGAATATGTCAATGTCAGAAAATTACTCTGTATACCACAGGTTCACCAGGCTAAGTGTGGAAAGAAAAACTGTGTGTTTCTTGAAAATTCTAAAGAAACTGTATTTGCATGAGCAGAAAAATGTGATCTCCTTGATACTATTATTTAGACCATGAAACCTGTAATCTGACAAGTTGTTATTCTGAAAATTAAACTTGCTACTTTTCTTTTCTCTTTGTCTTAGAAACAAAGCATCAGGCACTGAATGAATGAACCCTGAATTAACTTGGTTGAACCTCAGTATGCCTGCTGAAACTAGTTTTAAAACAAATTCAATAGCCATTGCAGGTGATGTGCCACACTAATGAAAGATGTTTATGTGGGATGTTATGGGAGGTGCAGGTGGTGGGGAACATGGGAATCCCTGTAATTTTTGTTTAACATTTATGTAATCTAAGCATCTTTTAAAATATGTAAAAAAAATATATAACTTTTATGTAAGCAAATGCACACACAAAAAAGTACATGCATGTATATAGTTTATTTTTTTAATGAGAGATCTGATAATCAATATTGTCACACACACACACACACAAAAGATATGCATGATAGTAGTAATATTTTGACAATGTTCTTCATAGTTTTTAGCAAATATTTTAAAACAATGCAAGATGGTGGTAGTGGGGTGATGCATGGGAGTCTTGTATCATGAAATTCATGTTTGTTTTGTAAATTTAGAACTTTTACTATATACTTATTGTTTATGTGTGTTCATGTATAAATGATATACTTCAATATAATTTTATTTTAAATCAATCAATATGTATGTATTGAGTGACTGAATGACTTTGAAAATAAATCAACAATTTCAAAAAAAAAAAAAACAAAAACAAATTCAAAGCTGCTTATTGGAATTAAATCAACACTATAAGAAATAATTGGGTAATCATTACAGATTTTATATGTTTCTATGATAAACAAGGTTACTGTGAAATCCACAATTCAACAGTTTTATATAATAACTGTAGAATTCACCACCTTACTATAGGTTTGAAAATGAGCAGAAATACCTATAACTACTTCGCTGGCTTTTATTCTGAGCTATGCATAAAGGCAGCTGTAAACAAAGTTAGGATGTACTTACCACCAGCGCTAGAACAAGAGTCCGTACTTTCTCCCCAATCTCAGGTGAGATGTCATTGCCAAACTGCTGAAGTGTAGTGAGAAAGCGTTTCAATTTGCTGAGCTGCCTAGCACCACAAGTAGCTGGCAACTGTTGATTTGTTAATGCAGATGATGTGGAAGAGGCAGGACCATTGCTGAACCTCTGTGGTGGTGATGGAGCACCATTCAGTGTAGGAGGAGAATGGGTGATTCCATTGCTTACTAAAAGAAAGTCAAAATAAAAAACTTGGTTTAAGTGCAAAACACAGGGATCTTTGTTAATTTCTTGTTTGCTATCTTGCTCATTCATTCATTCAAATTTTATAAAGCACAAGTTAAAAGATTAAACAAGACTCAGTATCCTGCCCTCAATGAAATTTCTGTATAGTGAGAAAGACTGGTGGAAAAATGATTACAGAATAACATACTACAAGAGTATCACAAGAGCACACTGAAGGGAAATCTAACTCTACAGATGGGTAATTTTAAGAAAGCTTTCCTCTAACAGGTACTGTGTGAGATAACATTCGGAAGAATATATCTTCCCAGTGAATGGACACTCATGCCCATCTTTTTAAGTCACATCTGCTTCCTAGACTCAGGGTCCCAAGAACCTAAGCAGTCAAACAGAAGTTACCACGTGAACAGACAGCCAGAAAGCAGATAGTTGTGCAAGGGTTATTTTTTTTTCCTAAGCTATAGGTTTAATGACCTTTTTAAAATAAGATGTGTGTGTGTATATATCTTTCACCATTCAGAATATTCATATCCATCAAAGACAGTTTCTCTGTCAGTTGACAGTCTAGATTAAAGCTGTCAAAATCTTGGTCACGCTATAAAACATCTTCTAAACTCCATTCAGGCCACTCCCATTCTATATTTTTTGCTCAAAAAATTACAATATATACAATTAATTAAATATTTCCTATTTTCCCATCATTCTTTATTACAAACAGTAGTTTGATTCTTTCATTCAAACAAATGTTGCTTGGTAGTTTTAATTTAGAATACAACCCTAGAACTAAGTTCTTTTTTTTTTTAAAGATTTTATTTTATTTATTCATTTATCCCCCCCTTGCTGCTTGTGCTCGCTGGGTCAGCTAACCACGCCGTGCGGGCGGGCTTGCCTTCACCAGGAGGCCCCGGGAACCCAACCCGGGGCCTCCCATATGGTAAACGGGAGCCCTACTGATTGAGCCACACCCGCTTCCCTAGAACTAAGTTCTTGACAGCAATAAGTAACAATCTCTTTCTTCAGTGAACAGTAAAATAAAATTACCTAGTGTCTAAGTGTCAATAGATTTTCTTTTCTTTTTTTTTTCCTAAAGATTTATTTATTTATTTATTCATTTACCACCCCCCCGCTGCTGCTGCTTGTGCTTGCTGTGTCCATTTGCTGTGCGTTTTTCTGTGTCTGCTTGTCTCCCCTTGTCAGGTCGTCCTGCTGTGTCAGCTCACCGTGCCGCGTGGGCTGGCTTGCCTTCACCAGGAGGCCCCGGGAACCGAACCCAGGGCCTCCCATATGGTAAATGGGAGCCCTATCGATTGAGCCACATCCGCTTCCCTCAATAGATTTTCACTTAACCATATCCTGACTTGAAAATCTAAGGTGAAACTATATTTAAAAATATGATGAACAATATGAGTCAGCAATTAAGCCAAGTTTAAAGGGCCAATCATTCAATCTATACCTACCTTAAAAAACTGGCATTTATTTACATTTTGTCTAACACAAATTCACTAATCATGAAAAATCTACCATTTCCCTTCTACTTCCTCTAAGCAGCCACAATCACTTGATCATTACTGCTTTCTCTTGAACTGATCCTTATTCAAATTTGACCCAGCAAATTCTTCTTCATCCTATATAGCTCATATATGACTGTACTAAGAAGGCTTTTTTAATATTCTGCTGCTCTGCTCTAAGGTAAACCCTAGTAGATTTAACAATAACCTCAACTTATGCTTCCGTGATTTTATTTACCAAATTATACTTATTTCTTTCTATATTTGCACTGCCTTAGACTGCACACTTCATCATGAACATTATCTTACATATCTACTTTGGCTTTATTCATTAGCTAGGAAAGGTACATGCTCAGGAAAATGCTGCTGAAGATGAACAGGCAGAGAAAAAGAGAGTGAATTCTTTTCTGTGTCATCCATTACAATAGATCACTAAAGCAACTGGAAAGAAAAGCTCAACACTCATCTTGGCAATCTATAAAATTAGTTGTGGTGGCGGATGTGGCTCAAATGGTTGGGCGTCCGTCTGCCATATGGAGGGACCTAGGTTAGATCCCCGGGACCTCCCGGTAAAATAAAAAAAAATATATATATAGAAGGCGCATGGGCTACCAGGCGCATGTGCCGGTGAGCCGCCAGGTCCCGGGCGCCATGCAGCAAGATGATGACATAACAAGAGAGAGATGCAGGGGAGAATCAAGATGAGATGCTCCGAAAGCTCCAAAAACCAGGAATCGAGGTGGTGCAGGTGGCAGAACACCTCTCTCCTACATCAGAGGTCTTCAGGATCGAATCCTGGCGAAGACTGGAGGAGAAGGATGAGAAGAGATGGCAGGAAACAGACACAGAGAATTGCCCAGCGAATGGACACAAAACAGCAAATGGGGAAGGGGGGGGTTTAAAATGGATCAAGTAAATAAATAAATCTTTAAAAAAAAAAAAAATTAGTTGCTACGGTCTGCGATTTGTTTATACATAAAGTTCAACTGTGGGAAATGGATGTGGCTCAAGCAATTGGGTTCCTGCCTACCATACAGGAGGTCCAGGGTTCGATTCCCAGGGCCTCCTGGTGAAAGGAAAGCTGGCCCGTGTGGTGAGCTGGACAGAGCAGAGAGCTGGCCTGTGCAGGAGTGCTGGCCTGTGAGGAGAGCTGGTGCAGCAAGATGAAGTAACAAAAAGAGACACAGAGGAGAGACAGTAAGAGACACAGCAGACCAGGGAGCTGAGGCGGCGCAAGAGATTGAGTGCCTTTCTCCCACTCCAGAAGGTCCCAGGATCAGTTCCTGGTGCTGCCTAAAAAGAGAAGACAAGCAGACACAGAGGAACACACAGAGAGCAGACAGCAAGAGCAAAACAAGAAGTTGGGGTGTGTGTGTGGGATAAATAAATAAAGTCTTAAAAAAAAAACAAAAAAAGGTCAATTGTCATTAGAAATCTGCCAGCTCTTGCAGCAAAGCATAAAAATAATACATTATTGTGCTTTTAGCCAATCAAAGACTCAGATAGGCTTTTTTTTTTTTTTGAAGAGAGAAACCAATTTTATTATCCATCATTATGTTATACAAAAATCCAGAAATAAGTTTTGTAGAAGGAACAAATGAATAGCAAACAAGAGTGCAACAGAACTAATTTAAATTTGAAAGTTTTTCCATGATATTAGGATGATAATCATTTCAAAGCACATATAACATCTGGCCTTCAGAACAGTTTTCCACTGGCCCAAAGCCTGCCCTAAAACGAAGGTTTTCAATGCCTTTGCTCTATGTGCTCTTGACAAACTTTTGAGGTCTTCTAGAAAGGTGATGTATTTCTGGTGCTCCAGGGCTGTGCTGAGCTCCACCAACTCATCTGCAAAAGTGTTGTCCACCCTTCAGTCTGCTAGGAAATCCACTAAGTGGTCATACAAGGCCCAGTCCAGATAATCTTGTTGAGTGTGTAGTTAGTGTCTTTCCAGTCAGGCTCACTGGTGGACTGAAAGCTCACTTCCCCGATGGAGAAAATGTTACTCTCATCCTCATCTTTTCCAATCTCATCCTCTGGATAGTGACACTCCAGCACAAGGACCTTCTTGCCATCATCATTCTTTATAACTTCAACCACAAAATTGGGAGTCAACATCAATTCAGGCTCCTGCTCTTCAGCCTTCTGCCCTTGTGAGGGCTCCTCTTCCCCACCGAATGGTGGTGGTATGCTATTGTTAATGTTCAAAAGTGACCTTTTCCCCAGCAACTTTCCATACTAATTTAGCTTCAGTCCCATTCACTTCTTCCAGCTACCAACCCCCAGACATCTTGGGGAGAGACTTATGCTTCTGAATCTTCTTCTCCTCCGTAACCTCATCATTCAGGAATTCTGCAAAAGTTTGTCCCCTTCAGCGTGCAGCGTGCCACAATGCAGGAGCAGGGCTTGCGAGAGCAGGAAGCTGGGCCACTGAACTGACCAGGCGCAGACGCTGAACAGCACGAAGGCCTGGGTGCATGACCAGGGCACTGGTTGCAAGAGCTGCTGGATTGGCAGAGATGGCATGGTGGCGCCGAGGCCCAGCAACGATGGAGCTCAGGGCACAGGGCACGCTGTGCAGCAGAGGTAGCATCGTGGGTCAGAGGCAGAGTCGCGACACGTGCGACTGCAAAGGACAACTGGGGCCAAGGCCTCAGATAGGCTTTTTTGCAGCTTCTTTAGAAGTGCAAGATCACATTCCCCAAAATAAAACCTACATAGGTTCAAGAAGCCAAATATGGAGGTATAAAGGGCTAAATTTTTATATGTTTATAAGTATTGTCTGTACCCTGCAATATGAATGATAGCCTGAGTTTTCAATCTGTTTCATTTCAAGACAGTACTTATATATGACTTAATTTTTTTTTCTTTAAAGAAGGTTCCGGGGATTGAACCCGAGACTTCATGCATGGGAAGCAGGTACTCAACCACTGAGCTACACCTGCTCTCCTAATATGATTTAATTTTGATATAGCAAATGGGATTTAAGAATAAGGATATCAAATTTCACTTCATTCACTCTGGCTCAAACTGAAGCTGCAGTTGTCAGTTACTCAATTTCAAATGTTTAGGGGAAAAAAATTATTAAACCTTTTCTTAAAGCTTTATCTCTTAGAATTTTCTCTTGCCTATTAAAATGATATACCCATAAAACACAAATCTTGGAGCATGGATAGTATGGTACAGAGAAAAGCACATGAGATTTGAAGTTACAGAACCTAGAGTTAACTCCCTGTCAACAATGTTCTTACTGATAAAGCAAAATTATTGCCACCTACCTTGCAAGCTTGTGTTATGGAGTTTAAATAGGAAAATACATATAGTACCTAACATAGTGCCCTGACACTTTGTACCCTTTCATAAATAGTATGTGTCCTCTTCTGCTTTATGAAGCAAAATATGTGCAAGAGAGTCAAAGTGACATGGGGGTAACATGGCCATGGAAAGAAAGAAGAACTCAAATTAAAATGTGTACTTCATATATATTTCTTTTGAGTATATACATAGGACTGAGTGATACAGTATGTGGAAGTTCAATTTTGGTAGATAATGCCAAACAATTTTCCAAACTGTTTGTACCAAATTACACTCTATCCAGGAATGTGAGTGTTGCTCCACATCATCACAAAAATGTGATATTCTTTTTCATTTTGAACATTCTGGTGGGTATATAATGGCATTGCATTACATTCCATGGCAGTCCTGTAACATTTTCTGAAGTTAATTCTATAATTTCATGAAATATACTTTGAATTCTATATAAAACAAATTTTCTAAATTTTTAAATTTTAGAGTCAAATAAATAACTTCTTGCCAGCCAAGGTGCATAAAAACGGAATATTTAGACAGTAAATTTCCAAATACCTATATTAGCTAATAGCCTCAGAAAACAAAAGCAAACTATAAAAGAAACAACTAGAGATAGTTTGAATTTTTTTTTTTAGGTAGCATTTTGAAAATGTTGAATAATATGTGGAAGGCTCAATGGTGGTCAGTCACTTTTTAAAATGTCACTCTTAACTACAAACCCAAGTAATTAAGAGGTCTCACATGCTGTAGGAGTAAATGACACTGGCCTCGGTCCTCCAGGATTTATTGGTGGGAGGGGTGGCATGGTGGGAGGTGAGGATCTTGACTGTATCTTCACTTCCACAGGAGATCCAGGCATTGCTGGTACCCTTTTTTCAGGGCCAACTGTAAAGAATAAAAGGAATAGAGGTCAGAATTTTCTGTAAGATAATAAAAATAGTGACAACAATTTGGAATACCAACATAATTTCCTAGAGCTTGAGAAATTAAGACGCTTAGTACAGTGGGCCAAATAGTGATTCTCCTTCTTTTTTTTTTTAAGATTTTATTTATTTATTCATTTATCCCCCCCTTGCTGCTTGTGCTCGCTGGGTCAGCCAACCATGCCGTCCGGGCGGGCCCGCCTTCACCAGGAAGCCCCGGGAACCAAACCCGGGGCCTCCCATATGGTAAACGGGAGCCCTACTGATTGAGCCACAGCTGCTTCCCTGATTCTCCTTAAATAAAAAGTTAAGTGCATCACTTCATACCAACTAGGATGGCTATAACATTAGTAGTAATAAAAACAATGGAAAATAACTGTTGGAGAGGAAGTGGAGAAATGCAAACCCTTGGACTTTGCTGGTAGGAATGTAAAATGGTGCAGCCACTCTGGAAAATAATTTAACTTAGAATTTCCATAGGATCTGGAAATTCCATTCCTAGATATATACCCAAATTACCTGAAAACAAGCACTCAAACAGATGTTCACAAGAGCATTATTCACAATGGCCAAAAGGTGGAAAGAACCCATGTGTTTATCAACAGATGAATGGATAAACAATATGGTATACATATACAGCAGAATATTATTCATCTGTAAAAAGGAATGAAGTTTTGATACATGCTACAACATGGAAGAACCTTTAAAATATTATGTTAAGTAAAATAAATCAGATGCAAAATATTGTATTATTTTACTTATATGAAATATCTGGAATAAGAAAATTCATAGCAACAGAATGTAGAAAGATTAGGGGCTACCAGGGCCTGGATACATAGAAGCTATTACTTTAAAAAATGTTAAACATCCTTTTAAACTTCCATATAAATATTTTAAATTTTGTGAAAAGGCACATAGTGAAGTTTTCCCATACTCCTCTCTTGTAAGCCATCCAATTATGCCTCCCATAGGCTACCAATGTTATTAATGACTTTACAGTTTTGCAGAGGTAAATAATACACAAATATATATGCATGTGGGTATAAACTTTTCCTTGTCTTACACATAGATATCACACTATACACATTGTTGTGTATTTTGCTGAAATAGTTTTTTGAGTTTTTAGAAACCATTCTAGGTTGGACGGAGATGAAGCTCCAAATGACTTCCGAAAGCCAAACTTGCACCAAAAAAAGGTCATGGTCACTGTTTGGTGGTCTGCTGCTGGTCTGATCCACTACCGCTTTCTGAATCACGGCAAAACCATTACATCTGAGAAGTACACTCAGCAAATTGATGAGATGCACCAAAAATCGCAACGCCTGCAGCTGACATTGGTCAAGAGAAAGGGCCCAATTCTTCTCCACAACAATGCCCGATCGCATGTCGCACAATCAATGCTTCAAAAGTTGAATGAATTGAGCTACGAAGTTTTGTCTCATCTGCCATATTCACCTGACCTCTCGCCAACTGACTACCACTTCTGCGAGCATCTCAACAACTTTTTGCAGGGAAAACGGTTCCATAACCAGCAGGATGCAGAAAATGCTTTCCAAGAGTCTGTCGAATCCCGGAGCACGGATTTTTATGCTACAGGAATAAACAAACTTATTTCTCATTGGCAAAAATGTGTTGATTGTAATGGTTCCTATTTTGATTAATAAAGATGTGTTTGAGTCTAGTTATAATGATTTGAAATTCATGTTCTGAAACCGCAATTCCTTTTGCACCAACCTAATATTTGAATTATTGTTTACATTTATAAATGTTGCTATGCTATCATTTTTTTATAATTGATTATATTAAATCTAATCAGGCCTTGCATGGTTGTTTAAAATTTGTAATTTCTTTCAATATATTTTTCTATTTATTTTACAATTTTACATTAAAGGATTTTTTTAACAGCTAAAGAAGGCCATTGATTATACACTTTAGAGAGATCATATGGTATGTGAATATCTCAATAAAACTGCTTAATAAGCAAATAAATAATTGTGCAAGAATAACCAAAAATAGCAGCTATGTATAGCAGAGAAACAGAGATTGAGAGGTGAGAAATTTTCTTGTTTATTTGTCTGATTTTTATTATTACTGAAATAATGAAAATCCTTTAATAAGGATTGAAGTGATGAACACACAACTATGTGATTATACCAAAGACCACTGATTGTACATTTTGGATAAATTGTATGCTTTATTAATATGTATCAATAAAGTTGATTTATTAAAAAAAAAAAAAAGAACACACATATCTGTCGGCTGAGTCTGGCCTGAAATCTACCAATTTGCAAACTCTAATGTAAATCTTCCTCACTCTTTGGCAAAGTAGGATATGGCAGTAAAAGAAAAAAAAAAGGCAGTTTTATACCAGATAGTTTTTCTGTAACATGGCTTTATTTTGAAAAACTCCACTTTTAGTTTTGAATAAATGGAAAGAATTGTAGAGGACAAAATAGAGAGATATTGAGGCTTCTCTACTTTAGAAAGCATTATTAATAAATGCTTTTTTTTTTAAAAGATTTTATTTATTTATTCATTTATCCCCCCCCTTGCTGCTTGTGCTCGCTGGGTCAGCCAACCACGCCGTCCGGGCGGGCCTGCCTTCACCAGGAAGCCCCGGGAACCGAACCCGAGGCCTCCCATATCGTAAACGGGAGCCCTACTGATTGAGCCACAGCCGCTTCCCAATAAATGCTTTTTTGATTATCTACTCCTTGGTACAGTTCAAAGGTCAAGGGAATGGTTTAAATTTCTTAGTACAAGGAAATAAACACTTAAAAAATGGAAAGTATTCAATTTTGTATAGATATCATAAAGTATCTGAACTCCAAATTACTTCCTAAAGCCCTACACATTTAGGCAACCAAGATTGCTATTAATTTAATAATTGTTTATCAATAGAATATTAATTAATAACACCTATGACATACCAGTTATATTTATATAAGCTGTATAGTTTATAGCACACTAAAGTCGCTTAGCTAAGCAATGTGGACAGTTCCCTTATGCTCATTGTATCAGTTTGAGATTACTTATGAATTCCAAAATGAGAGATTAGATTTGTAAACTGGTCTGTTCCTCTGGGCATGTACCCTTTTATTGTATTAGATTCAGCTGAGATGTCTTTGATTAAATTATGTTAAGATTAAGGCTTTGATGTGACCATGTCAGTAGGGTGTAACTCAGGTAAGTCTCTGCCCTTAGTGGGCTGATATAAACGGACACATACTCAAAATGACACATGAGAAAAGAAAGAGTTCCATAGACACGGTAGAAGAGAGAACTTTGATCCTGCGGCCCTGGGGGGAGATGAGCCATTGGCCTTATAGTTTATAGCCAAAGAGAACAGAGCAGCTGAGCAGCTAAGGCCCGAGAGACCAGGCAGAGATTGACCACCATCTTGCTCCAACACATGGCAACTGACTTTGGTGAGAAAGTACCTCTTATGGTACCTTGAGCTGGACTCTTTAGGGCCTTATAACTGTAAGCTTTTACCCCAAATAAATATTCTTTATAAAAGCCAAAAAAAAAAAAAAAGTTCTAAAAATTACTTAAAATAGGCAGGGTACAATTAGTTTTCCTGTTTCAAAAATAAGGGGACATGGACAAGGAGTGATGTGACTGAGAGTTAACAGACAAGGACAGTAGCCGAGAAAGGAAGAAACACAATTACAAATTCAGCTAACCTCAAATGGATTCTTTATTGATTTCTCCTAAAAATGAATCAAATTGGTAGAGAAAAAAGCTAATGCAGGTCTATCTAGTTCAGCAGGCTTCAACTGCATGGCATGGCAGTAGTATCGTAATCAGTTGTGCAGAGTGTTGTATATAAGTTTCTACTAATGATGATGTATATAAATTATACTAAGTAGGAAAAAAGAGGTGTAGTCAACATCTCTGATATCAGGTATGTGAATGTCATCTATGATGTGTACTGTTCAAAAAGATGAACAGTAGAGCTGATTCTAAAGTAAGAACAAGCAACTTCACACATGGGAACAATTAGTGATAAGCAGCTGTTTGATAACACTAGACTGCAACTAATTCCAGAAAAAGAAATTTCGATAGATTAAACTTGATGTTAGAGTTAGGTCTGGGCTTATCTGTTTGTTAGTTTGTTTGTTTGTTTGGGTTTTTTTTTTTTTTTTTGAGGTACCTGGGCCAGCATTGAACCTGGGACCTTGTATGTGGGAAGCTGGCGCTCAACTACTGAGCTACACCAGCTCCCCAGGTCTGGGCTTATCTGAAGAACACTTGATGATACTGGGCAGAAATATTCCAATATCTTCAAAAAGTTATTTTCCCCTATTAAAGGGAACTTGTTACATACTTGGCTAATAAAAGGGCCAGGGCTACCACAATCACCTTTAAATTGAGCTATGTTCCTCTCTGTAATTCCAAGCTTTTCACTTAAGTGCCATGCATTCATTCTTTAAAAAAAACAAAAACAAAAACAAAAAACACATTTATTTATCTCCCCCACCCCACGTTGTTTTTGTGCTCACTGTCTGCTCTGTGTGCCCATTCGTTGTGTGTTCTTCTGTGTCTGCTTGTCTTCTCTTTACGCAGCATGGGGAACCGATCCTGGGACCTTCTGGAGTGGGAGAGAGGCGCTCAATCTCTTGCGCCACCTCAGCTCCCTGGTCTGCTGCATCTCTTATTGTCTGTCCTCTGTGTCTCTTTTTGTTGTGTCATCTTGCTGCACCAGCACTCCATGTGGGCCAGCACACCTGCACGGGCCCGCTCACCGCACAGGCCCACTTGCCTTCACCAGGAGGCCCTAGGAATCGAACTCTGGACCTCCCATATGGTATATGGGAGCCCAATCGCTTGAGCCACATCTGCTTCCTGCATTCATACTTTAATAAACTGCTTAATTCAATTTAAAGTGCAAGGAATGGACACCAAAGATGAAATTGGAATGTTAACCCAGTAGTCTTTTTTCTGTCAATATATACAAGAATGTTAATGATACTGGCAACAAGGCACAGCTTTGCACATTCGTAGGACATGTTCTAAGGACAAAAATATCCCCAATACCATTATTATTATTATTGTTATTACTATTATTTTAGATATTGGGGACCAGGGGTTAAGCCCAGGACCTTGTATGTGGGAAGCTGGCACTCAACCACTGAGCCACATCAACTTCCCTGAGTTGTTTTTTTCATTTGTTTTGCTTGTTGTTTTGCTTTGTTTTTTTCAGGAGGCACCAGGAACTGAACCTGGGAACTCCCATGCAGGAGGTGGGAGCTAAACTGCTTGAGCCACATCCATTCCCAGCCCCAGTATTATTATTATTATTTAAAGATTTATTTACTGCCCCTCCCCTTGTTTGCGCTCACTGCCTGCTCTCTGTGTCTGTTCATCTTCTTTGGGAGGCACCAGGAACCGAACTTAGGACTTCCCATGTGGGAGGGAGGCACCCAATTACTTTTTTTTTTTTTTTTTTTAAAGATTTTATTTATTTATTCATTTATCCCCCCCTTGCTGCTTGTGCTCGCTGGGTCAGCTAACCACTCCGTGCGGGTGGGCTTGCCTTCACCAGGAGGCCCCGGGAACCGAACCGGGGCCTCCCATATGGTAAACGGGAGCCCTACTGATTGAGCCACAGCCGCTTCCCGACACCCAATTACTTGAGCCACCTCCACTCCCTGCTTGTTGTGTCTCCTTGTTGCATCAGCTCGCTGCACCAGCTCTTTGTGTCAGCTCACTATCTTGCTTGTCTTCTTAGAAGGCACTGGGAATCGTATCCGGGACCTCCCATGGGGTAGGTAAGCACCCAACTGCTTGAGCCACATCCGCGTCTCCCCCAATATTATTTTTCTTCAGGTTGCAGTGGCTACATTTTGGGAAGAGATAATGAATAAAGAAAGAGATAATCAAGGAAGCAGTGTCCCCCAAGTTAAAATCCCCTGACAAAAATGTGTAGCTTTCTGAGAGCCATGCAGGCAACCACTCTGCCAGCACTTCCCATTTCTGCCCAGAACATTTTCTTTGTGAAATTGATGGTCGTCTTCTCTGATTAGTGGACTAATGAGCTGTTGCGCTTGCCTTTTTCTCCCTGACAGTATTTTCTCAATGCCCTTGAGAGAAAAGTTGACAAGTTTCCAGCTCTTCCATCTGGGGCCCAGCTTTCTGGAGGAGAGGGGGTGGAGAAGGGAAGGAAGGAACTGACAGTTGTCTCGCACTGTTATGTGTTGTATATAGTGTGCAACAACCTAGAGGGAGCCTTTCTTCAGACCACCTGCCTTTACAGCAAGGGCGCCAAAGGCCCGAGGAGGGCTTAGCAGTGAGATGTGTTTTAACATTCAAGCATTTGGCAGAATAAAAAAGTCGGAGCAGCCCAAGTGTAGAATACTGAACTGTATGCTCTTACCAACTGAAAGCTCAAAATACTGGACAAAACCCAGCTCTTAGAGCACTATTTATAGATTTAATAAAACTATAAATTTCTTGTTACTTCATAACTCAATAACCTGCAACACTAGTATTATTCCTGATGTTTTAGGCAATGACACTATCTAGTAGAAAAGCATGGGTACTGGAGCTGGAGAGATTTGGTATGAATCCTCATTATGTTACTCATGACCTGTATGAATTTTAGCACATCATTTCACCTTTCTGGGCCTTATTTTCAACATCTATAAATGAGTGATAAGAAGACCTACCCACCAGTAAAGATCTAAAGATTAAACCTAATACCTAGTGTTAGGCACAAAGAAGGTGTTCAATAAACAGTAATGAAGATTAGAAGACAGAAGAATCTTAAGGTCTGGTTCTGGCTTTACCACTTAACTATGTGACTCTGTCCAAATTATCATCAATACCTGTTTCTGTGAAAAATGGTATACCTTCAACAATCTAGCCATCTAGACTCAGATATAATACATAGAATGACCCAAGAAACAGGTGCAAAAGCACCAAAGTAAGGTGGTATTTTTGTTGGAGGCTGGGGGGCATAAAGCCCCTGTATACTATGAGACATCTATCCAAGTGGCTTATAACCTGACAAATTCAGCTGTTGCTCAATAAGAGTAAGGAGTATGTCCCAAAGTAGGTATTTCAACCCTCTACTTGGGGTCAGAGTAGGATTAGAGTAATTCCCTGTAGAAGATGGCTGTGACATGCCTTTATGTAATCAATGTTAGGGTGAACTTTTATTAAACCAAAGTTTATGTTTTATATTCTAGCTAGATCCCTTTTAAGAACCAACGCTATCTTGAGCATTGTAAACAAGGATCAAAGAGAATAAGCACTTTTTTCTCAATTCTGACTGAAGCCCATAAACACCACTGCTTGGACTATCAAGCAGCTACAAAGTATTCACAGCCCCAGAAAATAAAAATAACCCTTTTGTCATAAAGGCTTAACTCAATTCTAAATATAAAATGGGAAATTGAAAGTAACTGACAATTTGGTAATTCTGTAATGACTTTGGTTATTTAGAAATAAACCTCTCCAAGGAATGTATATAGATTAAAAAAATAAAACCCAGACATATGATTACAAGCATTTCCAAAATCACAAACACTTCAGCACCTATCCACATAAACCCAACGAACTTGATGAGCTTAAGAAGACAAGCCAATGTGGAAAAGTATGCTGATAACGATTTTACTTCTCTACTGTGCAAGCTGCTAAAGACGTCATGAGAACAGAAAACTGATGAAAGAGGGAATGAAGACATATTCCTGTGATAGCAGGAATATTTTCTTCCCATAGAAGAATTTGAAGAATTGAACATGAAACTAAAGAACAGAAATATTCTGTAGCACTAAGAGAAAGTAACAGAGAACACATTATTTAATAAACACCTCAGACAAGTGCTTCCTGAGAAGAATCCTATGTAATAAATAAATTGAGGCCACAAGTAAGGGCATTAACAAATCACAGCTTTTATTTATTTATTTTTTTCACATACTTTGCAGCTAACAAAGGAACAGTAAAGAGAAGAGGTATAAATATGAGATAAGACAAACACAATTTGGTGAGAGGAAGGGCTATGCAACTCACATAACACAATTATGTGAGAAGAAGCTGTACAACTGGAAAAAAAGGTAAAACTCTGATATATAAGGAGGAAGCATGTTTAGGTGAAAGGTGAGCTTGATGTGAAGGACTCACCATCATTTACTGGGTATGTGACAATGATTTTCCTTATCTGTCCCTGGAGATAATAGTTACAGGGTAAATCTGAAGGGGTACCATAATGTATAACAATGACTGGTACACATTAGACACTTACATGTTTTTTATTTGAATCAGACTGAAAAATATCTCTTAGAATTAATAGCTTTACTGGGCAACTGAGATGTTTCTTTATGTATGCTGAGCTTTGGATAGAAGAAGATAAAGTCAAGCGTCCTGCTTGTTATCAAGGAGAAAAAAATGAACAGAATGTAGATGTCTGATGTATAATGATAGGAATACTGATCATTCCAAAGAGGTTAGCCAAGGAAGCCACTAAATTCTTTCTTTGAAAGAAATCAGACTCTTAACTAACAAACAATTGAGGTGGACGCAAAACATAGCTAAGCCTCTTTTTAAAAAGTAGGTGCAGAGCCTGTCTAATTTTAGATTAAGTAAGTATATTATAGTTTTAAATAAAACTACAAAAAGTGGTTAATCTGGGAGTATGGCAGAGTTAAAATATGGAAAACTAAATCAACTCAGTATGTGGGAGAAGAGAAAACAAGAGACAGTGAGAAAGATGTACTCAAAAAAAATTTTAAAAGCTCAATGAGATAATTACACAAGCTAGAAGACAAATTCATAGGATGGCCAGAAAAAATAATCCAATTATATGATGAGCAAAAAATCAGTCCAATTTAAAATTGTGCAAAAGACCTGAATATACATTTCTCCAAAGAAGATACACAAATGGCCAAAATGCAGTGAAAAGATGCTCAACACCATTAGCCATTAGGAAAATGAAAATCAAAACCACAATGAGATACCATGTCATACCCATTAGAATGGCTACTATTTAAAAAATGGAAACTTACAAGTGTTGCAGAGGATGTAGAGAAATAGAAACATTCATTCATTGTCGATGGAAATGTAAAATGGAGCAGATGCTGTGGAAGACAGTTGAGTAGTTCCTCAGAAAGTTAAGTATAGAATTACCATATGACCTGGCAATCCCACTTTTAGGTATATACCCAAAAGAATTGAAAGCAGGGACTTGAACAGATATTTGCATGCCGATGTTCACAGCGGAATTATTCACAATTAACAAAAGATGGAAGCAACCCAAATGTCCATCAACCAATAAATGGATACACAAAATGTGGTATATGAACACAATGCAATATTATTTAGTCATAAAAAGGAAGGAAGATCTGATACATACAAAAACATGGATGAACCTTAAAAACATCATGTTGGGTGAAATAAGCCAGAAACAAAAGGACAAATCTCGTATGATCTCACTGATATGAAATAATTAGAAAAGAATAAGTAAACTCATACAGTCAGAGTCTACAATATAGGTGGCAGGGGACAGGATGGGAGTAGGGAATAGGGAATTGCAGCTCAAAATGACAAGAGTTTCTATTTGGGATGATGGAAAAGTTTTGATAATGAAGGTGGTGATGGTAGCACAACATTGTAAATGTAAAATTAACAGCACTGAATTACAAATCTGAATGTGGTTAAAAGGAGACATTTTAGATTTTAATTATGTTACTGAAATAAGAATTAATTCATGTAACTGTACCACACAAACAGTGAACCCTAAATTAAACCATGGGTTACAGTTAATAGTATAATTATAAATATATGCTTTCATCAATTGTAACAAATGTACCACACCAATGCAAGGTGTTAATAATAGAGTGGTAGTGGGAACCTTGTATTTTATGCATAAATTTTCTGTAAACCCACAACTTCTCTAATTAAAAAAAAAAAAGTTAAAAGGATGCAAAAAGATGCAAAAACAAAACACAACAAAGCAAGCCAAAAAGGGGGGGGGGGAGGGAGATAAGAAAAATTTAACCATATATACAAAAATCTAAAATAAATACCAGATATTCTAGATGTTCTAATATATGAAGGCAGAAAGCATCATAACAGAATAAAGAAAGTTACTATATAATGAGGAGAAAGGTAAGAAGGGAGATATATAACAATTCTAAGGTCATCAAAAGTAACAAAAAGAAAAAAAACTAATGTTTATTTTAGTATCAATACTGATTCACAGGAAATGGATGTGGCTCAAGAGGTTTGGCATCTGTCTACCATACGGAGGGACCAGGGTTCGATCCCCAGGGCCTCCTGGTAAAGTAAAAAAATAAAATAAAATAAAATAAAATCCAAAAAAAAAAAAAAGAAAGAGTTAATGCGAATATTCTCAAAAAAAAATACAGATCCATTATAAACTCATTAGGAACTCCACTTAAAAGGAAATCTTGAGCGGATGTGGCTCAAGCAGTTAAGCGCCTGCCTCCTACACAGAAGCGTCCCTGATTTGATTCCTGGTGACTCCTGAAAAAACAAAAACAAACAACAAACAAAACAATAAATGATAAAACCAACTCAGGGAGAAGCAGATGTGGCTCAAGAACTTGGCGCTCGCCTACAACATGGGACATCTCAGGTTTGGTTCCCAGTGTCTCCTAAAGAAGACAAACAAGATGGCGAGCTGACACTCTCTGTTTCTATGCATTTGCTTATTCCAAGTATTTCTTTTTTTTTTTTTAAACACTTTATTGAAGTATATCATTCAATCATGAACATACATAAACTATAAGTGTTCAGTAAACATTGTGAACTTACAAAACAAACATGTATAACATCATACAGGGCTCCCACACATCACTCCCCCAACAAACACAAGAATTGTTGTGAAACACAAGCATTGTTTTGAAACATTTGTTAACCAATCATGAAAGAGCATTGTTACCACTAACTATAGTCGGTATCTTCCTCCCCTATACATTTCTTCTTAAGGATTTATTTATTTATTTATTTACTTTTATCCATTTTTACTCCCCCACCCCGTTTTTTGCTGTTTTTGTGTCCATTTGCTGGGCAACTCTCTGTGTATGTTTCCTCCCCTCTCTTATCATCCTTCTCCTCCTGTCTTCACTGGGATTTGATCCTCATAACCTCTGATGTGGGAGAGAGGTGTCCTACCACCTGAGCCACCTTAGTTCCCGGTTTTTTGGCACATCTTGCCTTGGCTCTCCTTTGAGTCACTCTCCTGTTACATCATCATCTTGATGTGTGGTTTACGGGGCCTGGCGGCTCACCCGTGGACGGGGCCTGATGGCTCACCGGCTCACGGGGCCTGGTGGTGCACCTGCACACAGGGCCTGGTGGCCCACACGCCTTCCATATTTTTCTTTTATTTATTTTTACTGGGAGGTCCCGGGGGTCAAACCCAGTTCCCTCCATAAGGGAGACAGACGACCAGCCACCTGAGCCACATCTGTCCCCCTGCTATGTCTCTTAAGGTTAACCAAAGATACCCAAAGTTACAGTCTTTTCCCATACAGGATGGTCATATAATAAATCAGGCTTAGTTTATCACCAGCATTCTAAAAACCAGACCTAGGGAGAAAAACTAGGTCTGAGGACACATGCATGGTTTCTAATATAGCAAATGTTTAGCCTACCCTGATTATCACAAAATCAGGACAGTGACCAAGTATTTCTTTAATATAAGAGAAATCATATAATATTTGTCCTTTTGTGTCTGGCTTATTTCACTCAACACAATGTCTTCAAAGTTCACCCATGTTGTAGCATGTATCAGCACTTCATTTCTTTTTATGGCTAAATAATATTCCATTTTATATATATACCACATTTTCCTTATCCATTCGTTGATTGAGGCTTGGGTTGTTTCCACTTTTGACTACTGTGAATAATGCTGTGATAAAACACTGATGTACAAAATATCTGTTCAAGGCCCTGCTTTCAGATCTTTTGGATTTCCACTGAGAAGTAGAACTGTCAGGTCATATGGTAATTCTATGTTCAACTTTTTGAGGAACTGTCAAACTGTTTTTCACAAAGGTTGTACCACTTTACATTCCCACCAACAATGTAGGACAGTTCCTACATCCTTATCAGCACTTATTATTATTATTTTAAAATAATACCATCCTTGTGGGTGTGAAGAAGTACCTCATTGCAGCTTTTTTTTAAAGATTTATTTTATTTATTTTTCTCTCCCCCAGCCCCTGTTGTCTGCTCTCTGTGTCCATTTGCTGTGCGTTCTTCTGTGTCTGCTTGTCTTCTCTTTAGGCGCCACCGGGAACCGATCCTGGGACCTTTTGGAGTGGGAGAGAGGTGCTCAATCTCTTGCACCACCTCAGCTCCCTGGTCTGCTGCGTCTCTTATTGTCTGTCCTCTGTCTCTTTGTTGCGTCATCTTGCTGTGCCAGCTATCCACTCAGGCCAGTACTCTGCTTGAGCCAGCTTGCTGCACAGGCCAGCTTGCCTTCACCAGGAGGCCCCAGGAATTGAACCCTGGACCTCCATTATATAGCAGATGGGAGCCCAATCGCTTGAGCCACATCTGCTTCCCCTCATTATAGTTTTGATTTGCATTTCTATAATGACTGATGTTAAGCATCTTTTCATGTTTATTGGTTGTTTGTATAACTTCTTTGGTGAAATGTCTACTCAACTCCTTTGTCCATTTTTTTTTAAATTGGGTTGTCTTTATTGATTCTTTTTTCAAGTTAAGCCAATCTAGCAGTCCTGAGATAAATGTCATATAGCCCTGATAAATTATCCTTTTAATATATTGTTGGATTTTATTTTTTATTATTTTGTAAGGAGTTTTGTGTATATGTTCATGAATACATATTGCTATATAATTTTTTTCTTATAGGTCTTTCTGAGATTTTGATATTGGAGCAATTATACTCCTATCCTCTATTTATATTGTATGTAAATATAAATTTGACTCTAAATAAAAAGATTCAAGAAAAAAAATGTAGGTCATACTTACTCTTCAACAGAACAAAAGTCTTAAACAACATATTAGCAAACTCATGAACCATAAAACAAGAAATTTATTAAATAAACATGAAAATTAAGGGGAGTGGAGATGGCTCAAGCCATTGGGCACCTCCTTCCCACATGTGAGGTCCCGGGTTCAGTTCCCGGTGCCTCTTTAAAAAAAGCGAATGAGCAGACAGTGCATGCAAAACAATGAGGGGTGGAGAATAAAAAAATAAAAAATAAACATGAAAATTAAGACCATTTGCTCTTTTTTTTTTGAAAGATTTATTTATTTCCCCCTCCTCGTTGTTTGCGCTCACTGCCTGCTCTCTGTGTCCGTTCATTGTGTGCTCATCTTCTCTTTACGATGCACCAGGAACCAAGCCTGGGACCTCCCATATGGGAGAGAGGCGGTCAATCGCCTGAGTCACCTCTGCTCCCTGCTTTGTTGTGTCTTTCATTGTGTTTCCTCTTTGCGTCTCCTAGTTGCGTTATCTTGTTGCATCAACTCACCATGCCAGCCGGTTGCACCAGCTCACTGTCTTGCTCATCTTCTCCAGGAGGCACAGGGAACTGAACCCAGGACCTCCCATGTGGTAGGCGCCAGCTCAACTGCTTGAGCCACATCTGCTTCCCCATTTGCTCTTTAAAGGACACAGTTAAGAAAACAAAGGGGCAAGCCACAGACTCGAAGAAAATACATGAAAAAAAAAAAACCCCACAAAACATATACTGACAAAAATCTTATAATTCAATAATGAGATAAACATTCCCTCCCCCCTTTTTAAAGGAGGTACTGGGGATTGAACCCAGGACTTTGCACATGGGAAGCAAGCACTCAACCACTGAGCCACATCTGTTCCCCAATTAGAGTTGGGTTTTTTCGTTTGTTTGTTTGTCTGTTTTGTTTTTAGGAGGTACTGGGAATCGAAACCCGGGAACTCATACATGGGACGCAAGCGCTCAACTACTTGAGCTACATCTGCACCCAACCCAATTTTAAGAATGAGCTAAAAGAGACTCCTTCCAAAAGAAGATATACAAATGGCTGATTAACATATAGAGAGATGTTCAACATTACTAATCATCAGGACAACACAAATTCTAACGTCTCAACAAAAAGGAACTAATGACATATATATCCAACAAGGTACTTAAATCTCAAAAGCATTAAGCTAAGTAAGAAGCAAGAAGCAAAAAACTACATACTGTAATGTTCCATTTATATTACAGATCATACACGATAAGGCAAAACTAGTGACAGAAAGCAGATCACTGGTTGTCTGGAACAGATGGGAAGAAATTGACCACAGAGGGACATGATAGAAGGCATGATAAAACTTTTTATGGTGATGGAAATGTCCTATATCTAGATTCTAAAATAGGTGAATTTTATTGTATATAAACAATAAAGCTGAGGAAAAATTAACAAACCAAATTGAGGAATGTATTTTTTTTTAAATTACTATCAAGTTTATCCAAAGAATAAAAGGATAATTTAGTGTTAGAAAATACAGTGTAATTTACCACATTAGCAGATTAATGATAGAAAACGTTAGGCTCACTTCAATAATTATAGATACATTTGATAAAACTCAATTCCAACCCAGGAATAAGAACAAAACTAGAAATAGAACTATTCCTAAATCTGATAAAATGTCTCTCCCCAAACCCTTATAAAATGTCATACTTATTGGTGAAATATTATAATCATTGCCTTTCAACTCAGAAGAAAATAAAGATATCCAGTATCAATGCCTCTAGTCAACATTTACTCAAGATTCAAACCATAACAGCAGGACAATAAAAAGAAGACATAAGTTTAAGGATTGGAAAAGAAAAAAACAATCATTTTCTACAGACCATACATAACTGTCTATATAGAAAGCTCAAGAAAATCTATAGCCAAGTTATTAGAATTAACATAGAGGCTCAGCAAGGGTGCTAGATACAAGTTCAATATTTTAAAAGTCAATTGCATCCCTACACACCAGCAAACAAAAACATTAATTTAAAAAAAATATATGACTATACAACAAAAATCATAAGCTACCTAGAAATAACTCTAATAATAAATATAAGACCTTCATGAGGAATATAATATAATAGCCCAAAAGACATAAAAGGGGACCTAAATAACTGGAAAGATCTGCTGTATTTAAGAATGGGAAAACTCACTATCACAAAGACTTGACTTCTCTCCATTTTCATGTACAAATTCAATGAAATTCTTATTACAATGGCAACAGGATTTTTGGTGTAACCTGATGAAGGGATACTGAAATTTATATGGAATAGAAATGTGTTAAATGTCCATTAACAGAAGAATAAACAACTAAATTGTGGTATATTCATAAATCAAACAGTTGATATTGTTAAAATAAGTGAATCAGAGCTACATGTATCAAAAGGATAAATCCCAAAGCAAGAGAGTAATATTGGGTAAAAAGAAAAAGCTGTAGGAAAAACATGGACAGTAATATTTTTATAAAATTTAAAAATATGAAGCATAATTTCACACATGTTAAAGGAGACATGCCATGGAGCAGGTGTAGTTCAGTGGTTGAGTGCATGTTTTGCATGTACGACAAGGTCCCGGGTTCAATCCCGGGTACCTCGTAAAAAAAAAAAAAAAAAAAAGATATTATATATGCAACAAAATATACAAACATGCAAGGGAACAATAAACATCAAATTCAGGATAATGATTGCTTCTGGAAAGAGAAGAAAAGGAATGGAGTCAGGCATAATTACTTAAAAAAAAAGATCTGAAGCAAAAAATACAACAAAACATAATTTGCCAAAGCTAAGATGGGAGTACATGAGTGTTTGTTATATTATGCTTTCGTCTTCTTCTATAAGCTTGAAATATTTTATAAGTATTATATTTTCAATTATTAAATGTACAAAATAAAGTTAAAAAAAAAAAAAAAAGAAAAATCACTGTCTGCAATGGAGAAAATGGGGGAAATGATGAGACTGTAATACAATGAGACTACCTATTAGGTTGTTATAGTAAGAGATGATTGTAGCCTGAGATAGGAGAAGTAATAGGAATAGAAAAAACAAGGGTAGATTTCAAATCTATTTAGAATTAGAATAGACAGGATTTGTTGATTAATTAGATGTGAAGGATAAGGGGGAAAGATGAGTCAGAGTAACAACTGGGATTATTGACCAAGATAGAAGATAACAGAGGGAGAATATAATGGAGGGAAGAGTTGATGAGTTCAGTATTGTATAAATTGCTGTTGTGGTGCCTCTAAGAAAGCCAAGTAGAGGTTTCCAGTTGAGAGTTAAATACAGGAAGACTGGAGTTGAAAAGAATAGTCTGGTACAGAGATATTGAATTGCGAGTTAGTATAAAAATGAGGAAACTCAAGACTATGAGAGGCTGAAAGAAAAGATGCTTCAAAATACAACTCAATTAAATTCCACTTGCTGATTTGGATTCTTTAATGTTGATCAAGAAGAGGTAGCAACTATTATCCACTGAACAGTCTTTCATAAAGTTTAATACTTTATTCAGGACCTAGGGGTCCTCTTCTTCAAAGTTTCTTTGGTTAGTCATAAAGCCAAAGACTAATCTTCCAAGGTCTGTAATTTGTCCACACTGCCCCAAAGAACATTCTGCCTTACATTTTTCTGCTTATGTTTCAGCTCTTAGTTCTGCAGAAACCAGGCTTGACCACCCAAGGCCATCTACTATCTAAACCAAAGCCCTTTTAGGACAATCTCATTTACAGGGAAGCCATGAATAAAACAGGAAAGGAAGACAGGAAACTGAACATGGTATAAAAGATGTTTCTTTCCTAGACTGGAATAGAAAAAAAAGTGAAGTTACTTTTTGTAGAATTGTTCTTTTTGGTGGGGATGGGGGTGGGGAGAAGAAAGTGGTTAGATAAGGAGGTTGAACAGCTTTTCCTGAATTGAATCTTAGTATTCTCTCATTCACTCATTAAAAATATTCGATTACTTACTAGGTATCAGACACTGAGGATGGAAGAGTAAATAAAGTAAGAGCAAATAAAAGATAGAGGTCAAAGAATAATTCTGAGTTTTTTAGCTTGAGCAACTGGAAGAATGGAGTTGCCATTTACTGATAATGGGGAAAATGCGAGAGTAAGATGAGTGGGAGAAGGGGCAGTTGGAGATGAGGCATTCAGTTTTAGACATGTTATAAAATTCTACAACTGGGTTCTGGTGTGGGAGGTCTAAGCTCATGATTAAATGTTGTCAATACTATTTAAACCCGAGATTGATTGATTGATGCCATGGAGGAACTGAGTACAGCCTAGAGGTTCAAGGTTCAAGGACTGATCTATAGGTATTCTAATTTTTAGGGATCGTGGAGTATGAGAATCCCCCCCCCCCCCAAAAAAAAAAGTGACTGAAAAAACAGTTAGTAAACGGGAAAAAACTGGAAGCCAAGTAAAGAATATAATCTGCTGGGCTGTAAACATTATGAGTTTCAGGGTTAAATATACAAATATTCATAAAGAAATATATTCTAGTAATTTAGATTATTATAATAGTTAGATCCATGATTAAGAAAGTACCTTTTAAGACCTATTTATTTAAAATAATAAAGCTTTTGCTTTGTCAAAGAATCAGCAAGAATATAGTTTCAAAGCAAGTCAGAACAAATACATTATTCGTTAACAAAGGATACAAAAGGATTTTAGAGACTACATACAAACTTCACTCCAGAATTTAAGTGGAACAAAGTCAAGTACAATGGCTATAGCACTTTAAGCCAGTTGAAACAGCTAATATAACATTTTTCTGCCTCCCTCAATTTAAGACCATTTCTTAGCTGAAACAAAATATACAGTAAATATGAAAAGCTTGTTTGCAACAAAAGATAAAGAATTTGAAATGAAAAGGGCAGTTTGGCAAATGGACTAAATTCCAAAGCAGCTGGAATTTATGCCCTTGTTTCTTGTTTCTTCTGAAACAAGACCGGACATGAAATTAGAAGATGTGGCTTTGAAATCTTGATTCTTCTGCCAATTTATGAGCTTTGAGACTCTGAGATGAGTCACTCCAAAATCTTGGTTTCCTCATCTGTGAAATGGAGGAGAGGGAAGTTTTGAAAGACAAAAAAAAAAAGGTAACAGGAAAATGCTCTTACTATTCAAGCTATCCATCAGTCATTGTCACCATATGTGAGAGTAACAAAAGGTCTCTTCTAATGCTAATGATTTTAATAGTTAAAGGATATGTTGTAATTTCCCTGTCATAATTGAAGAAACTCTTTTGATAATCTTTTTTTTTTTTAAGATTTTTATTTATTTATTCATTTATCCCCCCCTTGCTGCTTGTGCTCGCTGGGTCAGCTAACCACGCCGTGCGGGCGGGCTTGCCTTCACCAGGAGGCCCCGGGAACCGAACCCGGGGCCTCCCATATGGTAAACGGGAGCCCTACTGATTGAGCCACAGCCGCTTCCCTCTTTTGATAATCTTAATGTAAATTAAAAGCAGCAGCAACACAGCTGACCTGGTAATGTAAATAGGGAGAAGTGAAATATGGATCGTTGCTTACTAGCTCCAGCAAATGTTTATTTGGAATAATACAGTTATCCACTCCAACTGCACACCATCTGCTTTAAGTCTCCATCAAGTCTCCATTTCTCACATGAACAGAGACATGAGAAGACAAATTTACATTTGATTAGCATCTTGCTTTGCCATGAGGTCACCCCTACCACTGCCTAAATCTACTGAATCTCAACCTCTTAAAATTGTGTTCTGGCCAAATGTATGCAGTCCAAGTCAGAGAATCTGAGAATGTCGGAATAAGCTATCTCTAGTCGCCTTGGTCAAATAAAATCCTTATTCACATTTTTTCCTGGGCACAGGAATAAACACTGTCAGTCACTCAGAGAGCTAGCTAATGGCTTTGCTAGGATTTAAACCCAGGTCTCTGCTTCCATTCACTGACGGATCTATGCTACCAGTTCTCTATGCTACCAGTTCTCTAAAACACAGAACCTTTCACAACAATACATTGTAAATCCTGACAGTCCAATTCCAAAACATATTACTAAACTGTTAATTTCTTCCATTTCCAAAGTTCTACTTTAGGTCAAGCCACTTTCATCTCTCACCTATTTTTCCTGCTTCTGTTTTTGTCTCCTCAATCCTCCAAGTAGCAGCCAAAGTGCTGATTTAAAAACCTAAAAATAAATCTTGTCAGAGCCCTATTTAAATTCCCCTAATGCTTCCCATTGTTCTTTCAATAAAAACTCAAACTCTTTGCCATGGCTTAAATGTAATGATCTACTTAGCAGCTTTCAAAGTGTGACCTAGGAACTTTTTATTGGATGGACCGTCAGGCAAAGGGGAATAGAATCCATAGGGTCAAAATAATTTTCATAATAAAGAGGCTATTTCGGGGGGCGGATGTGGCTCAAATGGTTGGGCATCCGTCTGCCATATGGAGGGACCTGGGTTCAATCCCTGGGACCTCCTGGTAAAAAAAAAAAAAAAAAAAAAAAAAAAAGGGGGGCTATTTGCCTTCTTTACTCTCTCTCATGAATGTACAATGGAGTTTTCCGGAGACTACACAATAAATGATATCACAAGAGACTGAATGCAGAAGCAGATATGAGAATCGAGCAATCTTCTAAATGTTTACTTTCATAAAAAGTTTACTTTCATAAAAACCTGTTTGTTATATTAACATGGAAAGGGTTTATTATTTATTTTAAAGGAATTAGTAAATAGAGTAAATAGAATAATCTAATTCTCAGTTTCAGTCTCTAATATTGGTGAACATATATGTGTGTGTGTATGTGTGTGTATCCCATAAAAATGTTCTTTGGGGTCCTTAATAGTTTTTATTAGCGCAAGGGAAAACCAAACCAAGTCTGAGAGCTTCTAACCTAGCCCAAGTCTATCTTTGCAATTTCACGTCCTACCTGTCCTGCTTTCACTGTGCATAATCTTTTTTTTTTTTTTTACCGGGAGGTCCTGGGAATCAAACCCGGGTCCCTCCATATGGGAGACGGACGCCCAACCAGTTGAGCTACATCCGACCCCATGTGCATAATCTTTTTATTTCTCAAATACACCAAGTGCATTCCCACTTCAGTACCTTAGCACAGGCTATTCTTTCTGCCTAAATTTGGCTTCCTCTATATTGTTGCATGGCTGACCCCTTATCATTCAGATATCCGCTCAAAGGTCACCTCCTCAGAGGGATATTCTGAGATCTACTAAAGTTGCTCTCCACTTCCCCTACCGGCCTATCCCGTGGTCTTATTTATTTTCTTCTTTGCACTTAATACTTTTTTTTTTAATAGAACAGTTTTATTCACACACCATACAATCCATTCAAAGTGTACAATCAATGGCTCTTGGTATAACCACAGAGTTGTGCATTCATCACTGCAGTCGATTTGAGAACATTCCCATTACTCCAAAAAGAAAAATCTCATATTCCTTATTCTCCTCAATTATTGACACTTAGCATTGGTATGGTGCCTTTGTTACAACTGATGAAAGAATATTACAATCTTACTGTTAACTGTGGTCCACAGTTTGCATTAGCTGTTTTTTCTCCCCATATACCACCCTGTATAATAGTGACATACATTTCCTCTAGTTCATGGAAGAACATTCTTATTTAACCAGTCATCCTCCACAACAGGCTTCACTATGTTATACAGTCTCATGTTTTATCCTCTAGTTTTTTTTTTTTAAGGATTTATTTTTATTTATCCTCCCACCCCCTCGTTGTTTTGTGCTCGCTGTCTGCTCTTTCTGTGTTCTTCTGTGTCTGCCTGTCTTCTCTTTTGGCAGCACCGGGAACTGATCCTGGGACTTCCCAGAATGGGAGAAAGGTGCTCAATCTCTTGTGCCACCTTAGCAACCTGGTCTGCTGTGTCTCTTATTGCCTCTCCTCTGTGTCTCTTTTTGTTGCATCATCTTGCTGAGCCAGCTCTCCATGCAGGCCAGCTTACCTTTTAGCAGGAGGCCCCAGGAATCAAACCCTGGACCTCCTATATGGTAGACGGGAATCCAATCGCTTGAGCCACATCCGCTTTCCTCCTCTAGTTCTCTTTCTAGTGACATACAGGACCCTAAATTTTCCCTTTCAATAGTAACCACACCCATAATTCATTGCTGTTAATTATACTTACAATAATGCATTCATTATTTATTGCTTGACTGGTGCCCATCTTTGAGGGGAAACAAAGGCCTTGTCTAGTTTTCTATCACACCCTCCTCAGCACTAGGACAGCAACAGCACATTACATTGCTAAAAAGTGGCACATCCAGAAAGCTTGACTGGATTTCAATTATCTTCTCTTTCCAACCTTCCCATTCCCATGAATCAGCACAACCTTATAACTTCAGCCTCCTCAACCCTCTTCTCTATTCCCAGGGCCAGCTTAGTCCCTCATTTCTCTCTTAAGTGGACTCTCTCTGGGAGTCAAGCTATTCTGTATTCTGCTGCTAGGTACTCATTTCACCAAAAACCCGCACTCTCTGTTGTCTTTGCTCCTCAGGCTGTCATTCATGGTCCTCAGGTTGCTAAACACTGATTTCCTCCCACATCCATCCCCATGAACAAATCTATCTCAATCAGGAAGGTCTCTTGTAAATCATAGTCATTTTGTGCTCATACTGTCTCCAATTCCTAGAACTCCTTTCCCCTTCTCTAGATCCACTTAAAATTTTCCCAACACTTTTGTTCCAATATATTGGTCCTGCATTCATTGTCTGTCACCATGTCTAGACACTGCAGGCAAGGGTAGTGGTTTGATGACAATTATTATTCAACATCATTTGTTGATTAATAGGGCAAAATGACATAAAAGGTAATTATGCTGTTTAATTCTGTTGAAGCATGATTTAATAGCATAGGTGTACTATTTACACGTAAGCAAGTTGTGCTTATTCTAAATCTAGGTCACCCACTGTTCCATTAATCTTAAAAATGCATTCAACTTTACTGGATACTAGGGAGACAAAGTAATTGTGAAGAAAGAGCCATATGGGAAAGCAGATATAGCTCAAGTGATTAAGTGCCTGCTTCCCATTTATGAGGTCCCAGATTCGATCCCCAGTACGCCCTATAAACAAAAAACTAACATGAAAAAACAACTTTTATTGGGAATGGATGTAATTCCGTGGTTGAGCGCCTGCTTCCCATATACGAGGTCCTAGGTTCAATCTCCAGTACCCCCTAATTAAAAAAAAAAAAAAAAAAAAAAAAAGAGCGAGCCATACAACTCCATCATTACCACTTAAAAAAAAAAAAACACTCCTCAAAAATACATTTATATGTGAATATTCTCACTATCCTGAAATTTGTGATAATCAGGGTGGGCTAAACATTCACTATATTAGAAACCATGCATGTGTTCCCAGACCTAGTTTTTCTCCCTAGGTCTGGTTTTTAGAATGCTGGTGATAAACTAAGCCTGATTTATTATATGACCATCCTGTATGGGAAATGACTATAACTCTAGGTATCTTTGGCCAACCTTAAGAAACATAGCAGGGGGACAGATGTGGCTCAAATGGTTGGGCATCCATCTCCCATATGGAGGGGCCTGGGTTCGATCCCTGGGACATCCTGGTAAAAATAAAAAAAAGAAAAAATATAGAAGGCATGTGGGCTGCCAGGCCCCGTGTGCAGGTGCACCGCCAGGCCCCGTGCGCATGTGCACCACCAAGCCCCTTCTGTCGGTGCGCCGCCAGGCCCTGCAAGCCACGCAGCAAGATGATGACGTAACAGGAGTGACACAAGGGAGAGCCAAGACAAGATGCGCTGAAAAACCAGGAACTAAGGTGATACAGGTAGTAGGACGCCTCTCTCCCACATCGAAGGTCTCAAGGATCGAATCCCAGTGAAGACAGGAGGAGAAGGATGAGAAGAGAGGGCAGGAAATGGACACAGAGTTGCCCAGAGAATGGATACAAAAACAGCAAAAATGGGGGTGAGGGGGTAAAAATGGTAAAAGTAAGTAAATAAATAAATCCTTAAAAAAAAAATAGTATAGAGGAGGAAGATATGGACTATAGTTAGTAGTAATACTTTGAAGGTGCTCTTTCATAATTTGTTAACAAATGTTTTACAACAATGCAAAGTATTTGTGGTGGGGTGATGTGTGGGAGCCCTGCATGATGTTGTGCATGTTTGTTTTGTAAGTTCGCAATGTTTATTTAACACATAATTTATGTATGTTCGTGTATGAATGATATACTTTAATAAATTGTTTAAAAAATACATGTATTATTAATTAATGCACCACGATATAAGAAAGACAGTTACTCATGAATCCATTAATCACAGTAACTATAAAGAAGCTGAATATCTATGTTTCTAAATTCTGGGGAATATCACAGACTAATGCGGACATCATATCTTTTGTTCGTAACTGTCTCTGTCCATAGCCTTTTTTCCACCTCAAAGATACTATATTTACCTAGACCCATCCTCCCTTCCCCCACAGCTGTTACTCTTTCAGATTGAAATATATAAACTTTTAAAAGGTGGCTCATTTTTTGCTGTTTTAATTTTATTCTATTAAGTAAAAACAAGTTTGCCCAATGCAAAGGTATGTGTGCCCAGTCCCATCTTTTAAATATTAATAATCTGAAATTAATTATTTGAAACTATCAGGTTAATTTTGACTTAAACATTTTTTAAAAAAATTCTCATTACCATAATCAGTTAACTTGGATGGTACAAATATTTTTCCATTCTGTACACATTTATTTTTCAAGGTTTAAAAAGGGCTTGCCAATGACAAGGCTCTACTTGGTTCTGTTTCCCTTATTGTTTGGAACACTAAGCTCATGAGTTCCCCCAGCCTAAGGAATAGACAGCCAGTCCATCAGTTTCTGTTTTGGGGTAGAGAACCACAATAAACAAACTGCGGGCTCAGGAGTAGCAGGGTCCAAAGATCAAGCTCTCATTCAATATGGGAAGATGTGGGACAACATTACTGACTGACTGACACCCGGCTTCTGTTAGGAAATTTTTAGCAACTAGGAGTTTGCCTTCCTGCAGATAGCACATGCCAATGCTGGAAAACTAGGAAATGATTCTTGGCAAGGGTCACCAGGTGGTAATAGTTGTGCCTTCTGGAGTCCTACCACTGTCAAATATTTGAAGAAAACTATCTAATATGCCTAATCAAGACAGGTAGTTGTACAAACCCATCAAACCCCATCCTCCTGCTGCACCTAGCCATGGAGTAGCCAAGAAAAAAATGAAGCTCTATGTGTTTGACTCAATCTGGTTTCTAACAGTTTGTTCATTAAACCCTCTGGGGAAACAAGTTCTTTAAAACAACAACAAAAACAAGCTAGGTGCGAGCTAATTATGAAAGATCAAAAAAAGAGGCATTCATTCTTTTTTTTTTAAAGATTTTATTTATTTATTCATTCATCCCCCCCTTGCTGCTTGTGCTCGCTGGGTCAGCCAACCACGCCGTGCGGGCGGGCCTGCCTTCACCAGGAGGCCCCTGGAACCGAACCCGGGGCCTCCCATATGGCAAACGGGAGCCCTACTGATTGAGCCACAGCTGCTTCCCAAGGCATTCATTCTTAAAGACCTGTTCCTAGCAATTCTATCTGCCCTCTGTCAGAGTCTGACCACTATTACACTGGAATAGAAGGCCACAGAAGAGCTACCACCAAAGCCTGGCTTAGTGAGGGAGTAGGGAAGGCAAAGAAAAGAAAGATTCCATGGGGAAGCAGATGTGGCTCAAGCAGTTGGGCATCCACCTACCACATGGGAGGCCTTGGGTTTGGTTCCTGGTGCCTCCTAAAGAAGATAAGTAAGACAGTGAGCTGACGTAATGGGCTGGTGCAGTGAGCTGGCGAAACAAGATGACACAATGAGATCACAGAGAGATGATGCAGGGAAGAGACAGACTGAGGAAACACAATGAGAGACATAACAAGCAGGGAGCGGAGGTAGCTCAAGTGATTGGATGCCTCCCTCCCACATGGGAGGTCCCGGGTTTGGTTCCCAATGCCTCCTAAAAAGACAAGGAACAGAGAGCAGACAGTGAGCACAAAACAACTGGGGGGGGCAGGAATAAATAAATAAAATAAATCTATGACTAACTCAGTAATAAATTTTTTTTGTTTTTTTTAAAAAAAGTTTCCATGTCTTTCTATGTTGCCACACTCTTATACAAAACAAAATAAAATAAAACTAAGAAAAACCAGAAAACCATAAGCATGCTGTCAGAAGAATCTTCTGCTCCTAGTCTTGAAGAGCTTATATGTTCTTTTGTTTTAGACTTATTTTCACAGTTAACTCAAATTCTATTTTCTCTGAATAATGCCTTTCTATGCTCTGGATGCTCTTTGTGGACAGGACAATAGGATTACAGGCACTTTTAAAGTTTCTGAGCAGATGTGCTCCAGAGCCATGACAACAAATATGCACTAAATTCAGGTTATTTAGAGAAAGCCTCTGGTGAATCCAGGTAAAAGGCAAAGATTTTTTCTAGAATATTATGCAGCTTACCACAAATTCTAAGTGTTCATTTCTGCACAGGTTTTCATAATGTAGGGCTATGCTGCCCAGTAAGATAGCCATATGGCTACTGAGCACTTGAAATATGGCTAGTCTAGACAGAATACTATAAGAAAAGTTGTTAGCACTTAAAAAAGGAAGGTAAAAATCTCATTAATAGTTTTATATTATATGTTGAAATACTTTAGGTATATTCAATGAGATATATTATTAAAAGTAATTCTACCTGTTTCTTTTTTATCTATTTTTTAAATGCAGTTATAAGAAATTTTAAAATTACACATGTGGCCTGAATTTGTGGCTAGCACTATATTTTTACTAGATTCAGCTCTGGATTCAAACATATCAGGCTTCAAAATCTAGGCTCTGCTACTTTTCTAGCTCTTTGAATGTAGGAATAGTTCCTCCTTAATGTCTGATTCTTTGTTTATAACATGTGGTCAATACTGCCCAGCTTCCAGGTTATTGTTGACAATAAACTAAAATAAAAATAGAGCAACCTAGCAAAGACTCTATGCCACAGAAACGAATTCATCCTTTTTTGTTTCCAGGGAAATCTGCACAATTATGGCCTCGCATTGTTCAGGTTGTGCAATTAAGGGTAGAATAGTTTCATTTTCCTTTTCAGAAATGTAAGCTCAAAATACAGAGAATTCACTAAAATGATCAATCACTTTATCAGCCTCTTTGAGAAATTAAGGTACATATGCAAATGAGGTGTTTTATTACAATGAATTTAGGGAAAACAGTATCAGATAGACACAGGAGGTATCTCCTCAGCCTGGCATTTCAGGCACTCCTTCTGTGACTGTACATTTGTGCCTGGCTAAGCTTCTAGTGTTTGACTTCCAACCCGGAGGCTCTGTGCCAGACTCATTCATTTGTCATATCCCACAGCCCCAAGAGTCCTCTGCACTGTTCTTCACCATTTTTAAGTTTCAGCTCTAAGGTAAGCAATAAACTTTGGATTTACACCCTTGAAGATTCCATCCACCACAAATTTGCTTAGAGTTTTGTTAGAAATAAGTCTTTGATTTACTCAAAAGCTTTTATTGGTGGGGAATGTGTGGGGAAAAAAAAAAGAGGGGAAAAAATAAAATAAAAAAGAAAACAAAAAAAGAATAATGAGTGTGGAAAAGCATTCAAGACCAGAAACCAGCTTTATATGCATCGGATAATCCACACGGGCAAGAAACCCTTTAACTGTACCCAGTATAGAAAGGCCTTCAACACTAAGTCAGCTCTTTGCCGAATTAAAAATCCATACCATGGAGAAGCCTCATGAGTGCAATGACTGTGGGAAGGCCTTCAAAACCAGGAACTGTCTCAGTATGCATCAGATCAACCAGGAAGAAGCCTTATGCCTGCAACGACTGTGGTAAAGCCTTCCAGTTTAGACATTCCCTTACTATTCATGGCAGAATCCACACTGGGGAGAAGCCATATGCATGTGAGTAGTGTGGCAAGGCCTTCAGCAGGAGCTCAGACCTCACAAAACACACCAGAATCCACAATGGTGAGGGACCTTGTAAGTGCAGTGAGTGTGGGAGGGCCTTCAGTCGGAGCTCAGACCAAAGCAAACACAAACGAATCCACACTCAGGAGAAAAATTATAGGTGCCCCCAGTATGGAAGAGCCTTCATTATCAAAGTAGAGCTCACCAAAAACAGACGAATCCACACTGAAGAGAAATCTTACAAGTGTGAGAAGTGTGGGAAAGCCTTTTGTCATAATTGTAAATGCAGGGCTCATGAATAAGAACACACTGGGGAGAAGCCCTAACAATGTGAGAAATGTGGGAAAACTTTCCAGGATTGGCATTGCCTTACCATTCATCAAAGAATTCACAGTGGAGAGAAACTTTTTAAATGTTCAGAGTGTGGCAAAGCTTTCAGTGGGAAGTCAAACTCGACCAACCATCAAAGAATCTACACTGGAGAGAAACCTTACAAATGTGAAGTGTGTGGAAAGTCCTTTCATCATAGTTCAGTCCTGAGGCAGCACAAATGAATCCATGCTGTTGAGAAGCCATATACCTGCAATGAGTGTGTCACACCTTTCCATCAAGTTCTCAGTTCTAATTGGACATAAGAGAGTTCATACCCTGGAGAAACCTCATGAATGTGAGAAGTGTGGAAAAGTTTTCAGAGAGAGCTCAAATCTTAACAGTGTTTGGAACAAATGGTCCTGATATAAGCATCTGTCTCTCATTTGCCTTAGGATAGAAACTGTGAGTTAAGATTAATGGCTTTAAATGGCAAAATAGCCCAGACATAACAACTAAAAATGAAATACATGTAAAATGATTCAATTTTTGGTCTTGAAAACATCCAAGATGTTTTCCATGCAAGTCTACTTAAGGAAAAGTAATTAAAACTGATTTCAATCAACTAAGGCAAAGAATATTACATTTGTGTTTTATTAAGGAGGTACTGGGGATTAAACCCAGAACAGCAGGCGCTCAACCGCTGAGCCACACAGGCTCCCCAAAAGTATTACATTTAAATAGTGATGTTTAGATTTAGAGATAAAGAACTCAAGAAGACTCTTCAATCAAGTTCACAGCTTCCAAAACCAGGACAATTCTGAATTTCTGTGCCCTAATTATGAACCTTCTAAGGAAAAGAGATATAAAGAGTTAAAATATATGCCTCTGTGGAATCACAGGACTTTTTCCTGATTCAGAGTTGCCTTTCTATCTTTTACTTCCCTATTACAAGTCCCCTTGGTTGTTCATGCTTTAACCACAATACTGTTGATTATTTTAAAAAATATGCATAGCTGGGAAGCGGCTGTGGCTCAATCAGTGGGGCTCCCGTTTACCATATGGGAGGCCCTGGGGTCGGTTCCTGGGGCCTCCTGGTGAAGGCGGGCCCGCCCGCACGGTGTGGTTGGCTGACCCGGCGAGCGCGGGCAGCAGGGGGGGGATAAATGAATAAATAAATAAAATCTTTAAAAAAAAAAAAAAAAAAAATATATATATATGCATAGCTGATATAAATCCAGTCTCTGTTTAAAACCTTAAGAGAAAGACAAAATGAGTTCAAAAGCAGATTACATTGTTTTTGGAAAAGACCCAATATCAATGGAAACCTGTTTAATCTCTAAAATAGAGATAACAATGATTATAATTAATCACAATATTGACAGCATTGTATCAATTACATATACTGGCAGTACTTTTGCATACTGTAAAGTGCCATACCCATTAATTAGCGACATTTTTAGGGGAGCTGGGCAAATGATCAAATAAGAGGCAGATATGCAAGGAAGGACAAAAGGATTAAAACTGTATTTCAAAAGTCAATCATGAAGAGTAATCATGCTTGTCTTCTAAAAATTACTTTCCATTTACCATAGGCAAGGTTTTGGTGTAAATTTTCTCACATTTCTTCAGCCAGGCTGCCATCACTCTGCCAAAGCATAATAAAATGGGATGGTGAATTTGGAGAGAAAATAATTATGTATTTCCAGTTCAGATTATAAGGCTTTCTAGATTATCTATATGCTTGTTCCTTTCCATTAGTTTCAGTATCTGATTACTAATATACTAGTTAGAAAAAGCACAGAAATAAACGTGTTTCAAAGTACCAACATTCAATTAATGAAGTTAAAAAAAAAAACTATTTCCCTGGCAGAAAAACGTTTGTGTGACCTGGCTACTGGAAATCTGTCCTGAAGAAAATAACTCAAGGGAAAAAAAAAACAATTTATAACACAGAGGAATGGTTAATTAAATGGTGAAAGAGCATGTCAATGTGAACAATAATTATAATTATAAAATTATAATTATGAAAATCATTCAACATTGGGGAAATGCATACAAGGTAAAGTTATATGGGGGGAAGATTCCTACAAAAATTATCTATGTGGTATGATTACAACTACTCATAAATAACAGATTCATATGGTCACAATTTGGAAAGGAACATGAAAATGGAATTAATGAGATGATAAAGATAGGTAAATACTTAGCAATTTCCTTGATTCCTTTTGAGACATTGCGTATAATGTATTTTTATTTGCTTTCTCACTAAATTTGCTTTTGTTCAGAAACAACACCCGTGGATTGCCAAGCATTCCTAGGTGTTAGTCTTTCTTCACATATGGGCACAGCATGATCTAGTTACAGTGATCTCATTTTTTAAACCAAAATTTTGATATGTAACTAGGTGTGAGGATACAATGGGACAGATTATTTGAAATTAGGAGCATTACTGAAAAACCAAGGTACAGAAGTCAGAAGCCCTTAGGTCCTTTTCCTGAACAGAATAGATGGGTAAAAGCAAATTTCTAAATTAGACTTAGGGGGGCGGATGTGGCTCAAGTGGTTGGAAATTCGCCTTCCATATGGAGGGACCCAGGTTCGATCCCTGTGACCTCCTGGTAAAATAAAAATAGAAGGCGTGCTGGCAAGCTACCAGACCTGTGTGCCTGCGTATGGTAAGCCAGGCCCCACTGAGCCATGCAGCAAGATGAATACGCAGCAAGAGAGAGACACAGGAAAGCAAAGACGAGACGTGCCAAAAAACCAGGAACTAAGGTAGCGCAGGTGACAGAGTGCCTCTCTCCCACATTAGAGGTCCCTAGGATTGAATTCCAGTGAAGACTGGAGGAGGAGGATGAGAAGAGTAGGCAGGAAGCAGACACAGAGGACTGCCCAGCAAATGGACACAGATAGCAAGTGGGGGGGGGGGGAATAAATAAATAAAGTAAATAAATCTAAAATAAATAAATAAATAAATAAATAAGAACTAGGTTACAATCCGAGCTTTTACCGCTCCTTGGTTGTATGACCACATCATGTAAATTAATCTGTCAAGGACTCATTGTAAATTTAAAGAGTATCATTTTTTTTGGCAGGTAGTAAATGCTTAAACAACCAACAAACCCAAAACAGTGGCTCACTATCTCTGTAAAATAGTAATAAGTGTGTCTTTCTCTCTAGTCTATTTTTTAAACTGCAAACCAGGATCTCACACACAGGAAGGAGGCGCTCAACCATTGAGTCACATTCCCTCCCAACATTTTAAATCATCATTATCATCTACTAGCTGGATAGAGCTGTTGTTACTAGCTCTATAGTTCCTACCAAGAAGACATCTGAAGATGCACTAGCTAGAGCTTAACCTGATGGGTGAAGAAAAAAATGTTCTAATCTTAAAATGTCACTTAAACCTCATGACAAAGATGAGAGTATGCAATCAAGAAGGGAAAATACAAAGCAAGTCCACAATTGCATGCATAGGATGGTTGGTATGGGAGGGGATACAGTAAATTGCTTCCAGTATTTTGAGACAGCTGTCTACTGGAAGTGTAAGTACTGAGAATGAATGTATAATACAGCAGATTACAGAAAAAACTACATCTGATGAAATGGTTTCTAAATACATTGCTGAGGGGGCGGATGTGGCTCAAATGGTTGGGCGTCCGTCTGCCATATAGAGGGACCTGGGTTTGATCCCCCGGACCTCCTGGTAAAATAAAAAGTATAGAGAGAGAAGGCGCACGGGCTGCCAGGCTCTGTGTGCCGGTGAGCCGCCAGGCCCCGGGAGCCATGCAGCAAGATGATGATGCAACAAGAGAGAGACGCAGGGGAGAGACAAGACAAGATGCTCTGAAAGCTCCGGAAGCCAGGAGCCGAGGTAATGCAGGCGGCAGAATACCTGTCTCCTACATTGGAAGTCTCCAGGATCGAATCCTGGTGAAGACTGGAGGAGGAAGATGAGAAGAGATAGCAGAAAACAGACACAGAGAATTGCCCAGCGAATGGACACCCCCCCCCCCAAAAAAAAATGGGGAAGGGGGGGTTTAAAATGGATAAAGTAAATAAATAAATCTTTAAATACATTGCTGATAGACTTGATCACCAACCACCTAAATCCAAACAAGTTGACTAGGACAGATGTATATATCTAACCTCCCTCTAGAATTTATTTATTGAAATTCAACAAATAATTCATTCACAACTGTAAGCAGTTTTATCCTTTTTAAAAATGATATGATTTAAACATTTATTTTACTAAATATGATAATATAAAATTATAAAACTTTTCATATAAATATACTCTCAATTCAGAAGGAATAAAACACCCTAAGCCTCATCATGAAGTTGTATTCAAATTTTGGGTCTATGAAAATAATTACATCTCCCCCAAAAAATCTTACAAATAGCTTAATAATTTCAAACTTGAAAGCCATATAGTCAGTCCATCCAGCTTTCCATTCACACAATTAAGATGAGACCCAGAGAAGCTTATGGCTTGGGGCTTAGGGCTTAGGTTGTGGCCCTGGGGAAAGGCCTATCACATCATGTGGCTAGACCAACTTTAAAGGAATTAAATGGTAACAACCAATTTTTCAGGTTCACACAATACTGTTTCCATATAAAGGACTGCCAGAAGCAAAACAATCTAAAGAAAATAACTGTGACTTTGATGAAATCAAGCTCATCCTTGGGTTATTTCTCCACTGAAATAACGACAGATAAATATATAGCAACGTAGAAAAAGCCCTGGCATAAAGGAAAAGAGCAGGATATAATATAGTATATTTAAGGAAATAACGTGGAAAAAGTATGCACATACATAAGCAAGTAGTAGACGGCATGTGGAGCAAATAAAAGTTGGTTTTAATAAAAGGTAGTACTGTGGGGGGCGGATGCGGCTCAAATGGTTTTAATAAAAGGTAGTACTGGGGGGGGGCAGATGTGGCTCAAATGGTTGGGCATCCGTTTCCCATATGGAGGGACCTGGGTTCGATCCCCAGGACCTCCTGGAAAAAATAAAAAAAGAAAAATATAGAAGGCACGCGGTCCACCAGGTCCCATGCATGGGTGTGCCATCAGGCCCCGCCAGCAGGTGAGTCCCCGAGGCACCGCGTGCGTGTGCACCGTCAGGTCCTGCCGAGCCATGCAGCAAGATGATGATGTAACAGGAGAGTCACATAAGGGAGAGCCAAGATGAGACACGCCAAAAAAAACAGGAACTAAGGTAGCGCAGGTGGTAAGACACCTCTATCCCACTTCGGAGGTTCTGAGGATCAAATCCCAGTGAAGACAGGAGGAGAAGAATGAGATGAGAGGGCAGGAAACAGACACAAAAACAGCAAAAATGGGGGCGGGGGGGAATGTGTAAAAGTAAATTTTTAAAAAAAGTAGTACTGTCATTCATTTTCTCAAATATCACTGAAAATTATCATTACCCAAACACTACTAAGTGCTCAGGATACAAACATGAAGCTGGAGTTCCAATCCTCAAGGAGCTTATGATCTAACTGGGTGACAGGAGTTATACTGAAAGCAGAATGGGAGTAGGGACACAAAAATGGGGAAGATTTAACTGAATTTTATAAATACAATCAAACTGTATTGTATTATCATTTAAGATCCTGTTTTGGGTCACGGCCACCTTTAAGAATCAACTAGAGGGAAGCGGCTGTGGCTCAATCAGTAGGGCTCCCGTTTACCATATGGGAGGCCCCGAGTTCGGTTCCCGGGGCCTCCTGGTGAAGGCAAGCCCGCCCGCATGGCGTGGTTAGCTGACCCAGCGAGCACAAGCAGCAAGGGGGGCATAAATGAATAAATAAATAAAATTAAAAAAAAAAAAAAAAGAATCAACTAGACAGTGCGCCCGGCGATCCCGCGGATCTGTCTCTTGCTTCAACAGTGTTTGAACGGAACAGACCCAGGGACTATTCCCCACATCTCTTCAGCATCGACCACCTTCCAACTGCTTCCCAAGCTGCAACCTTTGGGACCAACTTCTCGGCCATCTCCTAGCTTCCGGGACCAGCTAACACCCTTTTTTGTGGTTAGCTCCTCATTGTCAACCAACCATGACCTCCCAGATCCGTCAGAATTATTCTGCCGAAGTGGAGGCCTTTGTTAACTGCCTGGTCAACCTGCAGCTGCAGGCCTCCTACAGCTGCACCTCTACACCTCTCTCTGGGCTACTATTTCGACTGTGATGATGTGGCCCTAAGGGCATGGATCACTTCTTTTGCGAGTTGGCAAAGGAGAAGCGCGAGGGCGCTGAGCGTCTCTTGAAGATGCAAAACCATCCCGGCGGCCATGCCCTCTTCTAGGACATGCAGAAGCCATCCAAAGATGAGTGGGGTAAAACCCAGGATGCCATGGAAGCTGCCTTGGTCCTGGAGAAGAGTCTGAACCAGGCCCTTTTGGATCTGCATGCCCTGGGATCTGCCAACACAGACCCACATCTCTGTGACTTCCTGGAGAACCATTTCCTAGATGAGGAGGTGAAACTGATCAAGAAGATAGGTGACCACCTGACCAACCTTCGCAGGCTGGGCTGGGCGAGTATCTCTTCAAAAGGCTCACCCTCAAGGACAACTAGGAGCCTCCGGAGCCCAGAGGCCATAGCAGGAGAACCCCCTCTATTCCCCCGGCATCCAGGCTTCTGCCTGAGTCCCTCCATCCAGGAGGCATTTTTCTTTCTAATTGCCATCTTGTAGCTTTCTAACAAGCCCTGAACCAAGTGTAAACAATAAAGCTTTTTGCAGCAAAAAAAAAAAAAAAAAAAAAATTAACTGAAAACTAAGACTCCTCAGCACGAAATGAAGAGTATATCTACATGTACTTCTGCAAACAAATCCAGGGGTCTATATACAGACTCCAAACTACAAATGTCTCTTCTAGAGACTTCACTCAGCCCATCTTTCTGACATATATGTTAGTTCATTAGCTTACAGATTTTAAAGCTAACTTTTCATTCTGGGTTTGCAAAGAGGGAGCAGATGGCCCACACAGCATAAACTCTCCCCATAACTAATTTCTACCAATCATGTGTAGTTAAAACACAGATTTATACCTACAGATTAGTGAGCAACAGAAACCCTCATAATGACTTGACAATTATTCAGTGTGACAGCTGTTTGTACCACTACCAAATGAGAGTTTTAAAACATAGGATAACACCTCTGGTTCCCCTGGATTTAAAACAAAACAAAACAAAACAAAACAAAACAACAACAAAAAAACACCTGAGTTACAATACTGATCACAGGAATAAAAAAATATTATCACAAAGAATTTTTAAAAATTAATTCTTGGAAATTAAGTTACCAACAAAGTAACCCACAGACATACATACCCACTCATTCACGTTCATGTGTGTACCATGGTTTCAGGAAATATTTCATTAAAAAACAAAAACCAGCAATGTTATCTGTAGCCTACAAATAAGACCTACCCAGATGGAGAGAGATATCATCTTCCTAGGTGATATTTTTGGCTCTTTTATCAGCTGCTGCATAATAAAGACCATCAAAAAAACTTCTGTTCATATCACAGGGCTGCAAATGGCTCATTTGTTCATTTTTGTTTTAAAAGAGACCAGCCTCTTCCCCCCCAGTGAGTTGTGGCCAAGTGTGTCTTGATCACTGTTGTATTCTCAGTGCCATGTCCAGTCGTCCATAGTAAATACTTGTTTCTTAGTTGCTGAATGAATTAAATAAACTCTTAGATACTTCTTGGTGGATAAACAGAATGGCCACATGTTTTCCTAATAATAGGACTACTGGGTTAAAAAAGAAATCAGGATGTGAAATTAGGACCAGAACTTCAATTTAAACCCAAATAAAAGCAAGGTAGATGTCAGCGTTGTTTATAATGGGCTCTAACACAAAGCACTCTATTTGTTCTATGCCTTTATATATAGATACTTTATTTTAAACATATAAGAGAAATCATACTGTCCTGTAAACTCTTCTGCAATTTGTCATTGAAACTACTTAAAATGTAGTTCACCAATTTTGTAAAAGTTTTAAAAATTTAAGAATATTTCTGCACTAAAAAAAAAAGACTGGAGGTACCTACTATAAAACTACAATAATAAAGACTGTGGCATAAACAACTAAAGAAAAAAATAGATAAATGGGAACTCTTCAAAATTAAGTACTTTTGTACTTCAAGGCAATAAGGTCAAAAGGCAGTCTACTCAATGGGAGAAAATATTTGGAAACCACATATCCAATAAGGGTTTAATATTCATGATATATAAAGGGATCCTAAAACTCAACCATAAAAAGACATAAGACCCAAAAACTGGGCAAAAGGCTTAAATAGACATTTTTTCCAAAGAGGAAAGACAAATGGCAAAAACAAAAAAAAAAGTACATGAAAAGATGTTCAACATCTTTTTGCTATTAGGGAAATGCAAATCAAAAATACAATGAGAGGAAGTGGCTGTGGCTCAATCAGTGGGGCTCCCGTTTACCATATGGGAGGCCCCGGGTTCGGTTCCCGGGGCCTCCTGGTGAGGGCAGGCCCGCCCGCGCGGCGTGGTTGGCTGACCCAGCGAGCGCAGGCAGCAGGGGGGGGATAAATGAATAAATAAATAAAATCTTTAAAAAAAAAAAAAAAAAAAAAAAAAATACAATGAGATATCATTTCACACATGTCAGAATGGCCATTATTTAAAAAAAAAAACACAGAAAACTACAAGTGTTGGAGAGGATATGGAGAAATAGAAACGCTTATTCACTGTTGGTGGGAAAGTAGAATGGTGCAGCAACTGTGAAACACTGGTGGTTCCTAAGGAAGTTAAATATAGATCTGCCATATGATCCAGCAATCCCACTACCAGGTATACACTCAGAACTGAAAGTAGGGACACGAACAGACATTTGCACACCGATGTTCATAGTGGCATTATTCACAATTGCCAAAAGATGGAAACAACACAGGTGCCCATCAACAGATGAATGGATAAACAAATTGTTGTATATACGTATGATGGACTATTATTCAGCTGTAAGAAATGAAGTCATGATGCATATGACAACATGGGTGAACCCTGAGGATATTATGTTGAAGGAAACAAGATAGACACAAAAGGAGAAATATGATTTTACTAATATGAACTAAATATAATGAGCAACTTCATGGAGTTACTAGCTAGAATATAGATCACTAGAAGATAGAATGAGGATACAGAATGGGGAGCTGAGGCTTAATATGTGCAGAATTTGTAATAAGGTTGATTGTAAATGTTTGGAAATGGATAGAGGTGATGATGGCACATTATAGTGACTGCAATTAGCAACACTAATATATGAGTATGATAGTTGTTGAAATGGGAAGTTTAATGTCTCGTATGTCATTATAAGGAAAGCCAAAGGATGAAACGTGACTGTACAGCATAGTGAACCCTCTTGCAAACAATAAATGTGGTTAATAGTACAAATATAAGAATGTTTTTCCATGAATCAGAACAAATGTATGTTAATATTATAAGATGTTAATAACAGGGTAGTATTTGGGCAAAAATGCACCTAAAGAAAACTATGGACTGTAAGAAATAGCAGAATTTTTCCACCAATTCTTAAAAAAAAAAAAAAAAGAACTACACAAAGGGAAAAAAAACAGACACAAATTACTACATATTGTTTGATTCCATCTATACAAAATGGGAATATAAATTAATTTATAGAGACAGAATTAGATTGGTGGTTATGTATGGCAGGGGGAGGATAGAGGGATTGAGAGGTGACTGCTAAGGAGGAGGGGCCTTTTCTTTCTAGAGTAATGAAAATGCTCTAATATTATTGATTGCAGTGGTGAATTCACAACTTTGTGATTATACCAAAAGCCAATGAATGAACACTTCAGAGGGACTGTATGGTATGTGAATATGTTTTAATAAAATTGCTTAAAAAAAAAAAAAAGACTGTGGTATTTGTGAAGATAGTCAGAAAGGTCAATGGAACAGAATGAAGTCCAGAAATATGCCTACACATTTATGATCAACTGATTTTCAGTAATGTGCCGACTCCATTCAGTGGGGAAAGAAAAGTCTTTTTAACAAATAATGCTGGAACATTGGATATCCACATGGAAAAAATAAGACCTCAATCGTATCTCAGTCCATACACAAAAATAAATTCAAGATGGATTAGAGACCTAAATATAACACTCAGAGCCATAAAAGTTTCCAAAAATAACTAGAGAATATCTTTGTGACTTTATATATATATATATATATTTTTTTTTTTTTTTTAAGATTTTATTTATTTATTCATTTATCCCCCGCTTGCTGCTTGTGCTTGCTGGGTCAGCTAACCACACCGTGCAGGCGGGCTTGCCTTCACCAGGAGGCCCCGGGAACCGAACCCGGGGCCTCCCATGTGGTAAACGGGAGCCCTACTGATTGAGCCACAGCCGCTTCCCTCTTTGTGACTTTATGGTAAGTGAAGATTTCTTGGGCAGGTTACAAAAAGTAGAAACCATAAAATTCAAAAGTTGATCAATTAAATTTTATCAAAACTAAAATTTTGTTCATTGAAAGTCACCATTTAAAAAAGGAACAGCTCAAGCTACTGAGTTCCCGCCTACCACATGTGAGGTCCTTGGCTCGGTTCCCACCACCTACTAAAGAAGACAGCGAGTGGACCGACAGGCAGGCTCAGCAAGCTGATGCAACAAGAGACACAAGAAGAAAAACATAATGAGAGACACAACAAAAGCAGAGAGCAGAGGTTCCTGGTGCCTCCTAAAAGAAGATGAGCAAGGCAGCGAGCTGATGCGATGCACAGGTGCAGCAAGATGATGCAACAAGAGACACATGGAGGAAAAACACAATACGAGACACAACAAAGCAGAGAGCAGAGGTGGCTCAAGCATTAGGTGCCTTCCTCCCACATTGGAGGTCCCGGGTTCTGTTCCTGGTGCCTTCCAAAGAAACACGGGAGACAAACAGTCACAACAAGTGCAAAACATGAGGGAGTGGGGAGAAATAAATAAATAAAAATAAATCTTGAAAAAGAATAGATACTAGAATCATAAATGAGAAAAATTATTCATAGCCCATATATCTTACAAAGGATTCATATCTAGAATATATATAAAACCCCAATAAAACAATTTTAAAAATGTAATTTTTTAAAAAGAGTTATTTACTTACTTTATTTATCCCCCCACCCCTACCCCGGTGGTTCTCTTGTCTGTCTGCCCATTGTTTGCTTGCCTTCTCCAGGAGGAACCAAACCCCGGACCTCCCATGTGAGATGTGAGTGCCCAACGGCCTGAGCCACATTCGCTCCCCACCGGCTGCGGTGTCTAGCTCGTTGTGGCGGCAGGTGGCGTCTAGCTCATTGCAGCGGGAGGCGATGTCTGCTCATCTTCTTTAGAAGGCACTGGAACCCGAACCCAGGACCTCCCATGTAGCAGGCGGGCGCCCAACTGTTTGAACCACATCTGCTTCCCTAAAAAATCTAATTATTAAAAATGGACAAGAGATTTAAACACTTCACAAATATCCAATGACTGAATAATTCTACCCCAAGAGAAATTACAACATATTCACAAAACCTTCTGGAATGTTTATTCATAATAGCACAAAACTGTATACAACTCAAATATCCATCAACAGGCTAATGGATAAACTGTGTATATCCATTTACCGAAACACTAAAAAGGAAGCTTCTACTGATTAAAGCAATTACATGGATGAAACTCAAAAACAAAGAAGCCAGACATAAAAGAATATACACTGGGAAGCACATATGGCTCAACTAGTTGGGCACCTGCCTACCACATAGGAAGTCCCAGGTTTGGGTCCCGGTGCCTCCTAAAAGAAGAAGAGCAGACACTGCCCCTGCTGCAATAAGCTAGCTGTTGCCCCCGCCACAAGGAGCTAGCCGCCGCTCCACGGCAATAAGCAGATGCCACAAGCCAGCAGACACCTCAGCCCGCTGGGAGTGGATGTGGCTCAGGCCATTGGGCACTCACCTCTCATATGGGAGGTCACCGGATTTGTTCCTGGTGCCACCTAGAGAAGGTGAGCAAACAATGAGCAAACAGATGAGAGAACCATTGGGGTGGGAGGGATAAATAAAGATAAATAACATAAATAAATAAATCTTTTTTAAAAAGAATATATACTGTATAATTTCATTTATATGAAATGTAAATAGAGGGGTAGAAATGAGACAACAGTTGTAGGAATTGAGTAGGAATTGACTGGAAAGGGACATAAGGGAACTTTTTGGTAAATGTGTTATAAATTTTGCTTTAGGGATGGTTACAGAGATGAAGAAACTGTCAAAAAACTCATTGGGGGCAACGGCTGTGGCTCAATTGGTTGGGCTTCCGTTTACCATATGGGAGGCCCTGGGTTCAATTCCTGGGGCCTCTTGGTGAAGGCAAGCCGGACTGCACAGCGTGGTGAGAGAGCTGGTGCAACAAGATGACCCAACAAAGGGGACAAGCAGACACATAAAAATGCACAGCAAATGGACACAATGAGCATAAGCAGCAAGCGGGGGGATAAATAAATAAAAAAAAAAAAATCTTTAAAAACAGACAAAAAAAAACCTCATTGGACCGAACACAATATCTGTGCATTTTATGTTTATACATATATTTATTTATTTATTATTATTTTTTTTTATTTTAAGATTTTATTTATTTATTCATTTATCCCCCCCTTGCTGCTTGTGCTCGCTAACCACGCCGTGCGGGCGGGCTTGCCTTCACCAGGAGGCCCCAGGAACCGAACCCGGGGCCTCCCATATGGTAAACGGGAGCCCTACTGATTGAGCCACAGCCGCTTCCCTATACATATATTTAAAATACATATTTATAATAAAGTTAATGCAAAAAAGATTCTACCACCCATTCTACCTCCTCTCTTTAAGGGCACTTTCTGCATGTAGATGTTATTATATCTTCTTAGCATGTCACTCAAGCTATTTCTGTATAGACCAAGTCTCTGAACAATGGCTAGGAAAGGATTTTCTTTCAGATCCTCTGTATGGCCAGTTCCTTCATATTTGTTGTCATATTTCATCCTGAAGGGGTGCGCTTGAATAACTGGAGAAGCACTCTTGCATCCTGACTGACTAGTGTTCACTTCTAATCAATAGCAGATGTGGGAATAGTGCCAGGGTGAGCAGGATGCCAAGGTTTTTCTCCTATTCAAGAGCTAATACCCTCCTTAAGTTTTAAATTATCCAAACAGAGAAAATGACATCTGGAAATACACTGGAATGCCATGTTTGTTTCCTTCAGATGACAGCTGTAGACAATGCAAGCAGAGGATTGATGCACCAGCCTTGTGGGACACCATATAGTATAGAAACTCCACAACCTTGCATTATAGAGAAATTGCTAAAAGCTATAAGGGAAAGTAGTAGTAAATGGGTGCAGGCAGAAGTTCATTTAGGAAAATTCCCTTGATTATGGGTTCTCTTCACAAATAAATGGTAATTGTTTATTTTATTTCCGTATTTAAACTTTGGCCCAAATTCTCTACTTGTTCACAGTCTTGGCTTCTCAATTCCCTATCAATTTTTTTTTTTTTTTTTTTTTTAAGATTTTATTTATTTATTCATTTATCCCCCCCTTGCTGCTTGTGCTCGCTGGGTCAGCCAACCACGCCGTGCGGGTGGGCTTGCCTTCACCAGGAGGCCCCGGGAACCGAACCCGGGGCCCCCCATATGGTAAACGGGAGCCCTACTGATTGAGCCACAGCCGCTTCCCAATTCCCTATCATTTTTTCTGGGATTTTTTTTTTTTTTTTAATTAATACTCAAAAGCAAACGAATAGGGGCGGATGTGGCTCAAGTGGTTGGGCGTCCGTCTGCCATATGGAGGGAGGACCTGGGTTCGATCCCCCGGACCTCCCAGTAAAATTAAAAAAATATATATAGAGAGAGGGCTCATGGCCTGCGGGGCTCTGTGTGCCGGTGAGCCGCCAGGCCCCGGGAGCCATGCAGCAAGATGATGACGTAGCAGGGGAGAGACAAGACGAGATGCTCCGAAAGCTCTGAGGATCAGGAACCGAGGTTGTGCAGGTGGCGGAGCACCTCTCTCTTATATCAGCGGTCTCCAGGATCGAATCCTGATGAGGACTGGAGGGGGCTGGGGGGAGGTGGCAGGAAGCGGACACGAAGAGTTGCCCAGCGAATGGACACAGAACAGCAAAATGGGGAAGGGGGGGTTTAAAATGGATAAAGTAAATAAATAAATCTTAAAAAAAAAAAAAAAGGAAACGAATACTCAAAGTAGGTTAATTCGATCATATATAAACCGCCCTAGAAGGCATTACAAAATTTTAGAGATGTGGAAATTTTTAAATGACGTGTACAAACACCAAAGTAGTTAGGCATAAAGGGAAAAATAAAGCAGGAAGCAGCCACTTACTTTCAGTCTTATCTTGTTTCTGTAATTTTAATATTCTTATTTTAACTTTTGATATTTTGATGTTCTTTGTATTATGCCTCCATTTATTCTAATCTTATGATAACTAAAAAGTGACCAGTTGACAGTAAAGAAAAACCAGTTTAAAAGCTTTCTTCAGATCACATGAACTCTCTACCTCTTTTATCAACCCATACTGATAATGGAGCAGGTCTCCAATTTACCCAAGATTTGAGCTGGGCAAGACTTTCTTTATCAAAGTAATATAAATTAGGAAGCAACTATAATAATGATGGCTACCACTAATCATCATTTCTATTTATGCATTTGTAAGTAACATTAAATTTATTATATGCAAAGAATGGTGCTTTTGACAGCCAACTCAATGGGAGAAAAGATTTGGAAATCACATGTCCGATAAGGGTTTAATAGCCAGGATATATAAAGAGATGTTACAACTCAACAATAAAAAGACAAATGACCCAATTAACAAATGGGCAAAAGACTTTGATTAAGGGAAGCGGCTGTGGCTCAATCAGTGGGGCTCCCGTTTGCCATATGGGAGGCCCCGGTTTCGGTTCCCGGGGCCTCCTGGTGGGGGCGGGCCCGCCCGCATGGCGTGGTTGGCTGGCCCGGCGAGCACAAGCAGCAAGGGGGGGATAAATGAATAAATAAATAAAATCTTAAAAAAAAAAAAAAGACTTTGATTAAGGAAATGCAAATCAAAACTACAATGAGATATCATTTAACACCTATCAGAATGGTCACTATTAAAAAGACAGAGAACTACAAGTGTTGGAGAGGATGTGGAGAGATAGGAACACTTTTTCACTGTTGGTGGGAATGCAGAATGGTACAGCCACTATGGAGGACTGTTTGGCAGTTCCTAAAGAAGTTGAATATAGACTTGCCACATGACCCTGCAATACCACTACTAGGTATACCCAGAAAAACTGAGAGCAGTGACACGAACAGACATCTGCACACCAATGTTCACAGCAGCGTTATTCACCATTGCCAAAAGTTAGAAACAACCCAGGTGTCTATCAACCGATGAATGGATAAACTGTGGTGTATTTACACTATGGAATATTATGCAGCTGTGAGAAGAAATGAAGTCGTAAAGCACATGACAACATGGATGAACCTGGAGGACATTATGTTGAGTGAAGCAAGCCAGACACAAAAGGACAAATACTGTATGATTGCATTATTATGAACCAAATATATTGTGTAACATACTGAATGATTAAAAAAAAAAAAAAAAGTATATGTATCCAGTACATTCAATTGGGAAATATGTTTTTATACAATTGTGTTTTCTTTTTCTTTTTTAATTGTTTATATTTTCAATTATTAAATGTACAAAATAAAGTTAAAAAAACAAAAACATAAAAAACAGAATGGTGCTAAGCATTTTCTTATTTACACAACAATACTAAAACAATGGGCAGTATCATCATCATTCCCATTTTACTCAACAGGAAATTAAGAAGTATCACTATGCTCAAGGTCATATTGCTAAGAAGAGGTGGCAACTCTGTTAGACTCCAAAGCCCATACCTATGCCAGGCTATCAGCAAAGAAATTTAAATTGAGTTATGCTGAAAGAGTGAATTATTATAGGGCTCAATGAGGTTTGTATACTGGAACCAAGAAATTAATAAGAAAAAAAAAGAACATAAGTGCTGATCATAGCTCAAAGAGACTTTTACATTCTTCTATAGTCCCTGTCTTTCTTCACAAGTATATGCAGGTAAGTCTATATTTAAAGTGGGCCCCGAGGAAGACAGGTTTCAGACAAAGAGAGAGGTCTCTGACAAAGCAGGTCCACTCTGTCAAACAAAAGGGCTAGAGCATTGGCAGTGGGGGTGCCTTAAGAAGTAAGAATAAACCACAATTTTGAAAATGTTGGCTCCACACCAAGGTCACCCTTCTTTGCCTAGTATAACCCCTCAAAATTAGCAATCCGGAAAATTCATTCCTTCAGCTATTAAAGATAAAAATCCTGACAGCTTTAGAAAAATGGCTAAATACTAAGTATAGGTACAAGTAGAAAGGGTCAACAGTCGTCACTGATCATTGAAATGGCTATCTTGACAATGACACCCCAAAGCATAAATCAGATAATCTACTGTGTTTTTTTTTTTTTTTTTAAGATTTATTTATTTTTTATCCATTTTTATCCCCCCTCCCTCTGTCCCCCTGCCGTTTTTGCTGTTCTTGTGTCCATTTGCTGGGCAACTCTCTGTATCCGTTTCCTGCCCTCTCTTCTCATCCTTCTCCTGTCTTCACCGGGATTCGATCCTGGGAACCTCTGATGTGGGAGAGAGTTGTTCTGCCACCCGCGCCACCTTAGTTCCTGGTTTTTTTCGGCGTCTCATCTTGGCTTTCCTTTGTGTCACTCTCCTCTTACGTCATCATCTTGCTGCGTGGCTCAGCGGGGCCTGGCGGCCCGTGCACCTTCTATATTTTTCTTCATTATATTACCAGGAGGTCCCGGGGATCGAACCCAGGTCCCTCCATATGGGAGACGGACGCCCAACCATTTGAGCCACATCTGCCCTTCCCTACTGTGTTTTTTAAAAACAGACTGAAGGAAAGAAACAGAATAAATCAGCTAGAAAATAAAATTTTTGGCAAATATTTCAGTGATGCAATTAGCACCTACTCAATTCATCTGTTAAGAGAGCTCAATCTTATTTTGGCTTTGAACTGAAAACTGATATAGGGTAGATGGTATTAAAACATAACAATAAATGAACTGAGAAAATTATCAATTATGGAATCTCATGGACAACTCCAACCAATATAGACTAAAAGTCCAAGAGATGGAGCACACTCATAAGTTTGGAATGATTATAACTTGCATTCTTCCTTTAAAATATTCTCCACAAGTATAAGCATACATATATATATATATGCTGTAGCAAAATGCTACAGTTGCAACCACATTGTCTGCTTTGCTGGCTCCCTCCAGATCACTGCGGGACTGAGTTCAATCATTATAAATGTAAGGTAGATGGACACTTAGGCAGGACAAATAATCATGTCTGCCATCAAAGCAAACTTCTAAGTTTCAATACTTACTTTCATATTAAGAGGAAAACTTGGTCTGGAGACCAACAGACATTAAACAGGCATAAAACCTATAAAACAGGCTGTTCCCTCTGCCTAAAATGCCCTGCCTTCCCTGTCTCAGGCACTCAAACTCAAACCAACATCACCTTTTAATTAGCTCTCCCTGACACCTCAACTGCACCTTGTTAGAATTAAATCCTCCCATATCTGTACTTTCATAGCACCTTATAGCATCTCTAAGACATCATTTGTCATACTGTACCCAGATAATCTGTTTCTGTGCCTCTCTCTCTCTCTCTCTCTCCACTAGCCCACATGAGTTTCTTGAGCTCTTCACTTTTATAACCATAGCTCCTAGCATAATATCTGGTACACAGTTCATACTCTATAACTCTTTTCCTAATTCCAGTTAACAAACTACAATGCAGTATAGAAAGGTTTCTGCATCATTTCTATTGTGGCAAAACTTCCAAAACTGTGTGCTAAGGAACACTAGAAAGGTATGAATGATTGCGAGTATACTAAGATATTGATTTTCTCAGCCGTGGACGGCCAATCAGTATTCATTTTCTATGCGTGCTATGATGTGAAAATAGATTGAAAAGCACTATATAAACATTTAGTAAAGATTTAACTTTTTAAAATAAACTAATAGAAAAGAAGGATTCAGCACTATATAAATGGTAACATCAACTGAGGCATCAAGAAAAAATACAGGGAGGTGGGTGTGCCTCAAGCGATTGAGTTCCCGCCTACCACATGGGAGGTTCCCAGGTTCGGTTCCTGCAGCCTCCTGGAGAAGGCGAGCTGGCGCAACGGGCAGATGTGGAGAGCTGACACAACAAGATGATGCAACAAAGAGACACAAAGAGGAAAGACAATGAGAGACACAAGAAACCAGGGAGTTGAGGTGGCTCAAGCAACTGAGCACCTCTCTCCCACATGGGCAATCCCAGCTTTGGTTCCTGGTGCCTCCTAAAGAGAAGTAGAGCAGACAACAAGCACAAACAATGAGGGGAGGAGAGAATAATTAAATAAAATAAATCTTTAAAAAAAGAAGAAAAAATACAATGACTAGAATTACTTCAAATACCGTTGACCAGAAAATAAACGTTTCAGAATATTGGCATCAGGTGAAGTATCATATCCTGAAAGGAAAAATTAACACAGCCACCTTGCATAGCAGTCAGTCTGTGTAAACACCATATGGCCTACTAATTTAATTAAAAAAAAAAAAAAAAAAAAAACCAACAACAACCCCCCCACACACACACACACAAACACCCAGAATTTACATTTTCAACCGGCAGATAAAAATGAAAATAAAATTTCTAGAGATATTTTGGGGATTATTTTGCCACCCCCAGTAGTCTAATAAATTACATACAGTACTCAAGCATATTCATACAACCTCCCTTTCAAGGGACCAAAAAAAAAAATACTTTGTCAACCACACTAATTTAAACAAACTTCAATCTTTTCCATTTTCCATTTGTATTTTAAAACCAATCACTAGGGGTCGGATGTGGCTCAACTGGTTGGGCGTCCTTCTCCCATATGGAGGGACCCGGGTTCGATCCCCGGGACCTCCTGGTAAAAAAATAAATAAATAAAACCAATCACTGCTTTGCATCAGACAGATCCTAAGTTCAAATCCTTCTGTTCCTCTCCATTCCAACTACAAGTTCAAATCTTCATCACTTGCCCGACTATTGTAATCATCTGAAAATGGTCACTGTGAATGTCTGCTCTGTGAAATTCATATTTCACACAGAAGCCTCTATCATCAGAAATGTTAATCAAGTCAGACTTCCCTGCTAATAAAAACTCTTTAAGACTTTTAAATTTATTACCTACAGGATAAAGTCCATGCTCTTGAACATAACATAGAATGCCTTCTATTACCCAGGCCTTGGCTACCCCCCTAGAGTTATATTCCAGTTTTGAGCTCCTACTTTCTTCGGACATTTTTTCTTCTTCTTCTCTGGGCTGTCTGTAATTCACACATGAAGAAATGATTTGGGTATCATCTCTTCAGAGGATGCCTTTTCTGATTCACTATGCTAGGATAAATGTGGCCTCTAACCAGATGATGAGAATGAGGCAACGACCCAAAATTTTTCTTTTGGCTAAAAAGAAGCTAGGTCAGTGCAATGCTGAGCAGCAATAGCTCTTCGGTTCAGGATCCTCCTCCAAAAATTTTGTCTTGTGATCCTCTACCTGTTTTACGGGTTGTCTTTTAATCTGTCTTTTATTGTATGCCATCTCAAAATTCATTTGCATACAGATAAACTTTAAAGCAAAAAGGCCTTGCAAAATAGTTTACAAGGAAGTGTATTTTTTGTTATAGTCCCCCTACCATATACGAATATTTCACATGCATCTTCCCATTGTCTTATGAAGACTTATACAGTATTGTCAAACCCTACCGCAAATTTCTTAGCCATTCATTTGATGATATTCTGCCTGTGCTCAAAAAGATGAATGCAACATCACAGATAAGACTCAGGATTATCCTCAATCTTGATCCTAACATGTACTCAAAAGGTCAGAGATGTTAAGTGGCATATACAGGACTGAACCCTTTAAATCCACTATATTCTGGCATTCTTAAAATCATCACCTTTTCAGTCAGTTCTTCCTTAACCACCCTTTTCATACCCTCCTCAGCTTAACCTAAATACTTTCTAAATTCTTCCTCTTTCTCCTTACCATTTCCCATTTGTAACATTATGTATTTGAGTGTGTGTATGCTAAAACACATATCTTAGAACTATATATATATACACATATATAACATGCATATATATAAACACACAGCATATATATCTTATGAATCTTTATTGTCTGTCTCTCCCACTAGAATTTAATATCCACGAGGGCAGGGGTTTTGTTTTATTCACCAACTTCAGTGCCTAGAACAGTGCCTGGCACACAGTGGGTACTTAATATTTAATTGGATGAATGGCAAAGAAGGCAAACAACAATTATTTGAAAGCACCTTCCTTCACCCTCATTCAATCAACCAGTTAATAAAACTCAACCTATCTCAAAAATATATCAAAATACATCAGATTTACATGGAGGTAGGAGCAGATGTAGCTCAAGTGGTTGGGTACCCGCCTCCCACACGGGAAGTCCTGGGTTCAGTTCCCAGTGCCTCCTGAATAAACAAAAAAACAAACAACAAACAAAATGAAAAAACCAACTCAGGGAAGTCAATGTGGCTCAGTGGTTGAGGGCTGGTTTCCTATATATGAGGTCCCGGGTTCAATCCTGACCCCAGTAGATGGCGGGGGGCGGGGAGCTTATATGGAGGGGTAAGGGGCTCCAAATAGTCAAAAGCATTTGGAAAAAGATGAACAAAATTGTGGGACTCATACTTCCCAATTTTAAAAGTAAAGCTACAGTAATCAAAACATGGGATAATGGCACAAGGACAAACATATAAATCAGTGGCATCAAATTGAAAGTTTGGAAATTAACACTCATCTAACACCAATTGATTTTCTTAAACTTTTTATTTAAAATAATCTCAAACTTAAGGGCAGTTGCAAAAATAATAAAAACCCCATACAGAGAACTCTGACATATACCTACCTAGATACTCAGATCCACTAAGTTTAAGATTTTGCCACCTTTGCTAAATCATTCTATTTATTTTTTGAACAATAGAGCACATTGCATACATCATACTCCTTGAACACAAAATACCTCCATGCACATTTCCTTCTATCAAGGATAGTCACTTATGTAATCACCTTAAGTACACTTTTTAAGGTCAAGAAATTTTAAATTTACATAAAGCTTACATTTTATATTCCAATTTTTCTATATGTCCTAATAATGTCCTTTTGAGCCTCCTCTTCTCCATTCTTAGCTCCTGTCCAATATCATATATTACATTTAATTGTCACTATTTCTTGAGTTGCTCATTTTTTTTAAATTGTGAAAACAAATTTAACATAAACCTTCCCATATGAAACCTACGCAACCATACCATTCAGTGGGATTAATCACATTCACAATGTTGCACTACCCTCAGTACCATCCATCACTATCACTTTCCCTTTACCCCAAACAGAAACCCTAAACTCATTTTGTATTAACTCTCCATTATCCCTACCCCCTTCCCCAATAATCTGTACTCTACTTTTTTCCTGTCAGTTTATATATGCTGTGGTATTTTCTTTGTGGTTTCCATAGGGCTTAAATTTAACATCCTAAATTTATAACAATTTTTTAAAGATTTATTTTATTTATTCACACACCCTCCCTTGTTGTTTGTGCTGTCTGCTCTGTGTCCATTTGTTGTGTGGCTGTCTGCTCTGTGTCCATTTGCTGTGTGCTCTCTGTGTCTGCTCATCTTCTCTTTAGGAGGCACCGGGAACTGAACCTAGGGCCTCCCATGTGGGAGAGAGGCGTTCAATCGCTTGAGCCACCTCTGTTCCCTGCTTTGTGTCTTTCATTGTGTTTCCTCTTTGTGAGTCCTTGTTGTGTCATCTTGTTGTGACAGATAGCCATGCCTGCCTGTCGTGCCAGCTTGCTGTCTTGCTCGTCTTCTCTAGGAGGCACCGGGACCTCCCATGTGGTAGGCGGGAGCTCAATCTCTTGAGCCACATCCGTTTCCCTCTCATATGTTTTCATGTCAACTTAACAACTTCAGTAGCATAAACTATGTTCCGGTATCTCTCTGTCCTCCCACTTTTATATAGTACTTGTCCCAAATTACATATTATACATTATATGCTTAAAACCATTAGTTTATTGTTACATTTTGTGTGTTTGCCTTTTAGATCCTGTAGGAAATAAAAAGTGGAGTTACAAATCAAAAATACAATAGTATGGATATTTATATTTACCCATCTCATTATCTTTGGTAAAGATAAGATCTTTATTTCTTCATGTGGCTTCAGTCAATTTTCTAGTGTCCTTTCCTTTCAAATTGCAGAACTCCCTTAGCATCTGAACTAGTGGTGGGCTGAACTAGTGGTGGTCCCTCAGCTTTTGTTTATCTGGGACTATCTTAATTCCTCCTTCATTTTTGAGAAATAGTTTTGTGGGCTGAACCAGTGGTGGTCCCTCAGCTTTTGTTTATCTGGGACTACCTTAATTCCGCCTTCTTCTTTTTTTTTTTTTTTAATTTTACTGGGAGGTCCCGGGGATCGAACCCAGGTCCCTCCATATGGCAGATGGACGCCTAACCATTTGAGCCATATCCGCCCCCTCCCCTTCATTTTTGAGAAATAGTTTTGTCACATACAGGATTTTTGGTTGGCAAATTTTTGCTTTCAGCATTTTAAATATGTCATCCCACTGTGTTCTTGCCTCCATGATTTCCAGTGAGAAATCAACACTTAATCTTATTGAAGCTCCCCAGTATGTGACTTGTTGCTTCTCTCTTTGTGTCTTTCAGAATTCTCTATCTTTGGCATTTGACAACTTAATTATAACATGGAATGGTATGGGTCTACTTGGGATTATCTTGTTTGGAGTTCGCTGATATTCCTTGACATGTTATATTCAAGTCTTATATTAAATTTGGGATGTTTTCAGCTCTTATTTTTTTTTTTTTTTTTAAGATTTTTAATTTATTTATTCATTTATCCCCCCCTTGCTGCTTGCGCTCACTGGGTCAGCCAACCACGCCGTGCAGGCGGGCTCTGCCTTCACCAGGAGGCCCCGGGAACCGAACCCGGGGCCTCCCACACAGCAAATGGTAGCCCCACTGATTGAGCCACAGCCGCCTCCCTTCAGCTCTTATTTTTTAATATTCTCTCTGTCCTTTTCTTTCTTCTCCTGGGACTCCCACAATGCATACATTGTTTTGCTTGATGGTGTACCACAGCTTTCTCAGGCTTTCTTCACTTTTCTTTATTCTTTCCTCTTTCTGCTTCTCAGACTGGAATATTTCAATTGCCTTATCCCCAAGTTCACTGATTCTTTCTTCTGCCAGCTCCGATCGAGGGAATTCCCCTCTAGGGAATTTTTAATTTTTGTGACTGTGGTCTTCAGCTCTGTTTGTTTCCTTTTCATAATTTCCATCTCTCTTTAGATATTCTCTTTGTAGTCATCTACTGTTTCCTGATTTCCTTTCATTCTTTGTCTCTGTTTTTCATTAGCTCTTTGAGCATATTTAAGACCATTTTTTAAAAAGCCTTTGTCTGAAATGTCCCGGATCTGATCCTATCATTGAAGGCTTCTAATAATGTTTTACTTTCCTCCTTTGCTTGGGCCATCGCTTCCTGTTTCCTGGTATGTTTTGTAGTATTTTGTCAAAACCTGGACATTTTGATGTTTTAGTGTTATTGCTGGAATTTATACTCTGAGACATCTGTTCCTTAAGCTTCTATCCATCTAGTATTATGACAGAGCTTTCCTTGAATGCCAGAAGCTAACAAACAAAAAAAGAAGAAGGTAAACAAGAAAATATCTTTTCCAGTCTTTGCAGATTGACCTATGCCAGCGCTCCCTTTCAGGACTTATCCATACAATGAGTTTGGAGAACAGCTCTAGGCCAACGCTGACTGGCCTCCTTGATCCTTTGCACATATATCTTGTTAGGCAAGCACATGTGGCCCTAGGAATTCCCTGGATTACCCTGATACTAATGTCTCTTAATCCCTAGGAAACATTTTTTTTCAGCATTCCAGGGACTGCACTTTGTGTCTTATAGCCAGAGTTCCAGGCACTACACTCTATGCCTTGCCCCACGCATCATGATTTTACACATCTCACAGTTTCCATTAAGAGAGGCTCGGTGTGGGAGGCGGCTGTGGCTCAATCAGTGGGGCTCCCGTTTACCATATGGGTTCGGTTCCCGGGGCCTCCTGGTGAGGGCAAGCCCGCCCGCACGGCGTGGTTAGCTGACCCAGCGAGCACAAGCAGCAAGGGGGGGATAAATGAATAAATAAATAAAATCTTTAAAAAAAAAAAAAAAAAAAAGAGAGGCTCGGTGAACAGCCTTCTATATACAGACCAAGTTCTGGGACAGTGAATTCCATACAGACTGGGCCAGACATACAAGCTCCCAGTATGTGCAAGAGGGTTACTCTGTGTAGCAGTCTGGCAGTTTGATATAGTTATGAATTCCAAAAATAGATATTGGATTATGCTTATAAACTGGTCTGTTAATCTGGGCATGATTAAGTTATGATTAGGGTGTTGAATGGACCACATCAATAGGGCGTTGAGCCCCACCCCTTGGTGGGTGAGGTCTCGAAGATAAAAGACATGGCAAAAGACAGTGTTGGAGCAGTTTTAATGTTGGAGTTCTGATGCTAAGACTTAATGCTAGAGCCCCAGGAAGTGAACACATTAGTCAGCCAAAGGGGTGCTAATGTGAAATACCAAAAATGGGTTGGTCTTTATAAAGGGTATTTATTTGGGGTAGAATCCACAGATACCAGGCCATAAAGCGTTAAGTTTCTTCTCTCACCACAGTCCATTGCCACGTGTTAGAGCAAGACAGCTGCTGATGTTTGCCAGGGTTCAGGCTTCTTGGGTTCCTCTCTTCCCGGGGCTGCATTTCTCTCAGGGCTTAGCTTCTGTTTCCTCCACAAGGTCAGCTGTAGGTGATCAGGTGAATGGCTCGCTTCTCTTCTGGGGACTTCTTTCCAACATGAAAACTGCTTCTTAAAAGACTGCTACTCAAAACTGTTCTTGCCATGCCTTTTATATTTGATTCCCCACCCACCAAGGGGTGGGGCTCAACTGGGTGTGGCCCAGTCAATGCCCTAATCATAACTTAATCATGCCCAGATTAACAGATCAGTTTACAAGCATGATCCAATTATATTTTTGGAATTCATAATTACATTATATTGGCCAACGGCTACAAGGAGCTTGCTCGTGAGGAAAGAGAGAAGGCCCCGGGAAGAGAAACAAGCTGTTTGCATGACCGTCTACAGCTGGGCTTGTGGAGAGAGACAAAGCCTAGAGAGCCTCATATTCTACACCTGACCTTGTGGAGCTAGCAGAGTTGCTGAACCCGGAGACAAGCAAGCCCTGGGAAGAGAGGAACCCAGGAAGCCTGAACCCTAGCAGACGTCGGCAGCCATCTCACTCCAACATGTGGCAATAGACTTTGATGAGGGAAGTAACTTATGCTTTATGGCCTGGTAACTGTAAATACCAGGCCACCCCAAATAAATACCCTTTATAAAGACCAACAGATTTCTGGTATTTTGCATCAGTACCCCTTTGGCTGACTAATACACTCACACTCTGCTCCCTCCAAACACGGGGCCAGGGATTGTAACTGGGAGCACAGGCTGGCTCCAAGCTGATCCGATGAGAGGATGGGGGAGGGACAGCCAGGGTGTTACAAGATCCTATTGCCTTTAAGTAGCATTTTCCTTGATTCAGTGCTCACCCTGCTAATGCAATACTTTAACTGTTTTCTGGAGCTTTAGAAAAGATATTTTTGTCAGTCCATGCCCCAAAAATTCTGTAGGGGCATGGAGCCTTGAAGCATCTCCCATCCTGAATGGGGTAGGACTGACAACTGATTTTTGACAAGGATGCCAAGTTCACTCAATTGGGAAAGTATAGTCTCTTTAACAAATGGTGCTGGGAAAACTGAATGTTCATATGCAAAATAATGAAGATATATCTCCTACCACATACCATTAAAAAAAATCACCTCAAAATGGATCAAAAACCTAAACATAAGAACCAGAATTATAAAAATCCTAGAAGAAAATGCAGGGAAGCATCTTCATTTTCGTTGTTAAGCAATGGTTTCTTAGACTTTACACCCAAAGCACAACAACAACAAAAGATAAATGGGACATAATCAAAATGAAAAACTTTCACGCATCAAAGGACTTTATCATGAAAGTAAAAGGACAGCCTATACAAAGGGAGAAAATAATTGGAAACCACATATCTAAAAAGAATATAATATCCAGAATATATAAAGAAATTCTTCACCAGCACAACAAAAAACAACCCAATTTAAAAATGGGCAAAAGACCCAAATAGATATTTATCCAAAGAAGGTACACAAATGGCCAAAAAGCAGGTGAATAGATGTTCAACATCATTAGCCATTAGGGAAATGCAGATTTAAACCACAATGAGGTACCATTTCATACCCATTAGAATGGCTATTAAAGAGAAGCGGATGGGGCTCAGGTGACTGGACTCCTGCCTACCACACAGGAGGTCGTTGGTTTGGATCCCGGTGCCTTCTAAGGAAGACAGTGAGCTGGCGCGATGGGCAGGCACGGCAAGCTGACACAACAAGACACACAAGAATGAAAAACATAATGAGAGACACAATAAAGCAGGGAGCAGAGGTTCTCGGTGCCTCCTAAAGAAGACAGCGAGCTGACGCAACAAGCGGGCGCGGCAAGCTGATGCAACAATATGATGCAATGAGAGATGCAGGAAGAAAAACATAATGAGAGACACAACAAAGAAGGGAACGGAGGTGACTCAAGCGATTAGGCACCTCCCTCCCACATCAGAGGTTTGGGTTCGGTTCCTGGTGCCTCCTAAAGAAACAAGGAAGACAAACAGACACAACAAGTGAAAAACAACAAGGTGGTAGGGAGAAATAAATAAATAAATCTTAAAAAAAAAAAAAAAAAAAAAAAAAAAAAACAAAAAAAAACAAGTGTTGACGAGGATGTGGAAAAATAAAAACATTCATTCATTTTTTTTTTTTTTTTTTTTTTTTTATATTTTTTTTTTATTTATTCATTCACCCCCCCCCCTTTTTTTTTTTTTTTAAGATTTTATTTATTTATTCATTTATCCCCCCCTTGCTGCTAGTGCCCGCTGGGTCAGCCAACCACACCATGCTGGCGGGCCTGCCCTCACCAGGAGGCCCCGGGAACCGAACCCGGGGCCTCCCATGTGGTAAACGGGAGCCCTACTGATTGAGCCACAGCCGCTTCCCTACATTCATTCATTGTTAGTGGAAATGTAAAATGGTGCAGATGCTGTGGAAGAGTTTGGTGGTTCCTTTGAAAGTTAACTACAGGATTACCATATGACCCAGCAATCCCACTATTAGGTATATACCCAAAAGAATTAAAAGCATGGACTCAAACAGATAATACTTGCTCATCGATGTTCACAGCAGCATTATCCACAATTGCCAAAAGATAGAAGCAACCTTAATTTATCTAATAAATGATAAATGGATACACAAAACATGGTACTTGCACACAATGGAATATTATTAATCCATAAAAAGGAATGAAGTTCTAATACATGCAACAACATGGACGAACCTTGAAGATATCATGTTGAGTGAAATAAGCCAGAAACAAAAGGACATGGGAAGCCGATGTGGCTCAAGTGATTGGGCTCCCACCTACCACATGGGAGGTCCCTGGTTCAATTCCCGCTACCTCCTAAAGACGACAGCAAGCTGCTGCGAAAGGCAGGCATGGCAAGCTGACGCAACAAGAGACACAAGAAGAAAAGCATAATGAGAAACACAACAAAGCAGGGAATGGAGGTGGCTCAAGTGATTAGGCACATTCCTCCCACATCGGAGATCCCAGGTTCGGTTCCTGGTGCCTCCTTAAGAAACAAGGAAAACAAACAGACATGGCAAATACAAACAACAAGGGGGTGGGGAGAAAAAAATAAAATAAATAGCCAAAGGGAAGAAGCAGGTAAGGATGGGAGAAGGAGTTATTACTTAATAGGTACAGGGTTTTTATTTGAGGTGATGAAAAAAAAAGTTGGAATAATAGATAATGATGAAATACAATATTATGAAAGTAATTAATACTAATGAGTTGTATACTTGAAAGTGGTTAAAATGTGAAATTGAGTTGTATATTTGTTACTACAATAAAAATAAGTCAACTAAACTAAAAACTCCTTTTCCTATTCAATTTTGTTTTGGCAGTGCCTGACATGATAGAATGAACAAAGAATCATATTTCTCTTCAGTCCGGCCACTAAAGGCCAATCTTCATGAGTACCAAAAAGAAAAACTAAAAACACATGCACAAACTTCAAGACAATTATATCTCTAGCAATACTGTGCCTACAATCACTCCCAACTTGTACTAGTTCAAAATATCAAATGAAAGCACACTTACTTTGGTGTCCAAAGACCCATTTTCGAATCTCCACTCTCCCCCTTCTTGCCCTCCCTAACCTTTCATTTCTCTACTATTTAAAACGAGGGGCAGATTTAAAAACTCTCAAAACACTAAAAATCCTAACCTGTTCAAAATGAAATCACATCATTTTACTTTGAGGTCTGCCTTCAGAGGTGCTGTCAGGCAAAACACACTGGCTGCCAGAGGCTTTCAAAACTCTAGGACCTTTTTAAATTCCAAATTCCAAAACACAAAGAAACGAAAGGAAAGGAAGAAAGGCAAAAAGATATTTCCCCACTACAAATGGCCCTATGTTCCATAATTATGTAAGATAATAGCTCCATGTAGCTAAGCTTAAAATACTGAAATTGTTACTTTAAATGTCAGTATTATTAAATAATTTAGTTTGATTTTACTTTAAGACTGGGTTGCACAGCTAAACACTCAGCAGTCACAAGATACTAGTCCACGCATTTGCAATGTTATGGTACCCTCAGCACCTGCCATTTTAAAAAGTATATTTTTATAAAAAAGATATTAATCAATTACCCTTCACCCATTGATAAGTTATTTACTTGTAAAGGCTGCTAGAATTAGATTTTCTTCACTGGATCCCCTAAATGATACAAAACAATTTATTTTCACAGATGGAACACAGATAGCTATAGTAACTGTTAAGGTCACAAGACAATTCATCAGGAGCCAGTAACAGCTTATAACTGTTCTTACAATTTTGATTTAGAGTTTTAAACCTGGTACTTAAATTACCTGTTTGAAAATACAACCTTGATTTTGAACAATACCAAAATGGAACGCTTTATCTGTTTACTACTGATAAGGGAAGAAAGAAGTCTAGGATATTTATTCTAATAAATAAATTGGAACAACCATTTGTACAAACACAGAAGGGTGAAAATGCAAAACTAAAGGATTTAACTAATTCTGGTTCCCACAAAACATATCATTTTAAACTAGGCCCCTTTTCCTGAAATACTACCCACCCGTGATTAAACCTAATAGCCCAAAAAGCAAATGACAGAAATTTTTGTGTCCCCCACCTCCACCCCAGGGGCCTAACTTGCTATTGTTTACTTGAACATTCATGGGTGTGTATGAAATATTTAAAGCATTGACTAAAATTTTCCATAAAAGCCTATCCAAAGTCTAAAAGTCTTACTATTTAGAAAAAGATTCATCACCAGATATTTAAAAGATTTACTATTTCACTTATGACATCCTGGTTTTTCTACATTTAATATTTAGGTAGGAGGTGGTGAAAGGGAGAGAAAGAGAATGTAATTAGTTTTGCTTGTAAAACGTTCATCACAGTTGTAGTGCCAACTGAGCTATATAGCCTATTGGGGGTCTAATAGATTTCAGGGTATTATAGTTGAGTAATAGAGGTGGGGGCTGTGGTGGAAATCAATAAATGGCTACTACTTCTTTGCACAGACCCATATGGAAGTAATCAAGCGAAAGGGTGGCAGCTGGGGCCAATAACAGTCACCTGCAGTTGAGGGACATGGGGGTTTCAGATGGGTTTTTAATGCTAATTTCCTACAGAAACAATGAGCTAGAAAGAGCAGAGTAACAGACGAGGCCGGATGAAGAGAGACCAGCCAGAACAATGGCTGCACCTGGTGCTGGGAGCAGAGGGACAGAGCAGGCACGCGCCCGCCGGCAGCAGAGGGCACATCTGTCACCCTCAAAGTGGCCCATCCCCCAGATCTTCCAGCAAGGCAAGTGATGCAAGGTTCCTAAACATTAACAGCTTGCCACACAGCAACAGGTTTGAGTTTTTAAGGCTGCTACAGTCTGTACACATACCCTTCTCCCCAAGAATTAGTTAAGGCAGGGTTGGTTCCCACTCTGTGTGAGGAGAGAGATAATGAAAATATGCAAGAAACACATTTTAACTCTTTTAGTTATTTTGACTTTGATTGGGGGGGGGGAAACAGCTGAGAAAAAACACATGGAAAGAAATCTTTTTGAGTTCTTCATGCAGTAAATACCATGCCAGCTACTTTCTAATTGGATCCTTATAACCCACAATGATAAGCTGTTTTTACTCCCATTTAACAGGTTAGAAAACTGGGTCTTAGAGGTGAAGGTTAAATTTGCTCATGGTTACATAACCTAATGCCAAAACCTACACATCTTTTTCACTGCCTTTTCCCCACCTGTCATAACTACCACAACCAAATGAAAATACATATTCCATTCACTTTACAGCTCCAGTTATGAGAAGAAATTGCAGAAAAACGTACATACATGTTCTGCACTCCATCTTCCAGGCATCTCTAACAAACTGCTCACGGCTAAATGATAACAGGATTTCCACTAGTTGTTGTTTTAAACAAAGCACAAAGAGTTGTTTCTGCAGGTTTTGGCAAGCTTTAGAAAAGTAAACCCACATGCATTTTAAGTTTCCCAGCATAAATCTGTGTTAGCACAGACCTATCAGCCAGTGAGAATATAAAAACCAGTTATAATAGGTTGTTTTTCTGCAAGAGACAGCCACCACTAATTCCTATATTTACTGACTGGAACTTGGAGGGAACATTAAATAACCTACACAACCTTCATAGTAGAAACCTTTTAAATTAGAGCTTCCTGTTATAAATCAAAAGTTAAAAGGGAGGGGTAGGAATATGTATATATTTAGATAAGTATCTCAGAAGCAAACAATTACTCTTGGATTTGGAAAGAAAGCAACAAAAACTTAATAGACATTAACACTGTAAATATGTATTTGGAAAAGGAAAAAAAAAAAAAGTCTGGTTGACCTAAGGCAGTGAGGTCTGGTGGAAAGGGAACCTGTCCATCCATCCACCACACTCCCTCCAAACATGAAGGGCCCAAGTTCTTCCAGTCCTTAAGTCCTAATCAAGTGCTACCTCCTCATGAAGTTTCTCTGGATCCCCTCCATTGACAGCAATGTTCAAGATTTATCCATTTTTGTCTCATTTTGTCTTGTTGCTTTGAATAGTCTCTTCCAGGATCCAGCCATTTGCAAAAAGAGGATGGGTTTGGAATGGATTTGAGTTATTAAACAATGTGGATTCTGGGGATTTTGCTTCCTGGTAGCTTTCTGGTGATGGTTAGTAAACATTGGGAGGGTAGAAAAGTAGAAAAAGGTAAATCTCCTTGGTGCTCAGAAGGAGAATCTGAGATTTTCCCTGAATTGGAGTCATATGAAACTTATTCCCTGGAAAGGTTAAGTTGAATCATCATTCATACCTTTGGTCAATTGCTTTAACCAGGTGACTAGCTATCTGGGATTGGTCTTATTTTGTCTGGGCTCTAATGGAGGACTTCAGGCCAGTTATGGAAGTTGGATACTTGGGGGGGAAAGAAAATTTGCAAGTGATCTTGGATAAAGTCGCTTTACCTTTCTGGCCTTTAGCGTTCTCACTGTAAAAACATCTGGGCCAAGACTTGATCATCTTCATAGTTCATCCCACACCGCCCCCCCCCCCCCCAAAAAAAAGATTTATCCATTTTTGTGCATTCTTGTATATTTTATCTCCTCCATGAGACTTCACCTTTTTAATCTCTTACCATATTATCAAACAGTTGTCAATAAAAACTTTTTCATAAAATGAATGAATGTCCTGGAAATTCAGAACACAATCCAGGTTAGCCACCAACCAGGGTATTAAATTCTAGGCCACACAGACTCTTTACTTCCCCTTTACCTTCTCTCAGTTCTCCTTATCGGGAAAATAATGAATTTGACTAGATGATCTTAAAAGTCTTTCCAATCCCAACATTTTCCACAGGTGGACTTATAAACACTTCTAGCACTGAGAAGCCTTCAATGAACTGAACCACCCGATTTTTCAGAACCACTTGAAATCTTCCAGTTGTGTATAAAAAACTCAAAAGCATTCTGTTCCAAATATGAAATTTAAATGTCATTATTCTCATCACCAATTTATCAATATTTTCACATTATATACCTTGAGTCCAAAATGGCTTCTTGCTACAAAGAAATCTTTGGTTGGGTCATTCCTGGAAGACAATTTAGTAAAGTTTCTTCTTTACACTGTAGTAAAGCCTCTCAGAATGCTTTTCATAGTCTTCTAAGAATACAGTGATGTTCTTCCAATACTCATTTCAAAGATACTTTATTACCTGAATAACAAATTACTACTCTTGTCTGGTCCTAGTAGTTAATCAACCACCTTTACTTGCAGTCAATGTATATTCATATATTAAAATGCATATTTATCATTTCTAATGTTTCTTTAAATTCTAGAATCAAATGTTTTGTTACTATGGTGGTACAGCAGTATATAAACCCTTTTCTTAGTAGGTCTTCACAGTAAACCTCAGCCTACACTACTTCAGCAGTAAGCCCTTTTCTCCCCATTCATCTCTGGAAGCATGTCTCCTGGGGTGCAATGTAAAGTGTTTGCTCACTGAAGGATCACCATACAAATGGAATATAAACACTATATTTTCTCAATTATTCAGACAAGTCCCCAAAGATGCTAACTGAACACTGCACTTTCCAAAACCAAAATCCCAAAAATTCTTACTAAATTATTTAGTCAATTTGACATAAGAGAAAACTTGTAAAAGGGCTATTTAAAAACTCCTTCCTAATACATCCAAATACCCATGAAATCGGACTACAAAGTTAAAGAAAAATTGAACAGTACTGTACTGTCTTCTTAAGATAATTACCCAATTGAAGAACCGTAAGGAATAAAAATATTTTTAAAAGTTTGAGAACTAGTAAAATTTTCAAGAAAGAAACTGTAAATTAAAGTGTTGTCACTAAGCACTACAATTCAATACCTCACTCCTGCTTGTTGATTGTTTTGAGGTTCTTCGGTTGAGATAGTCTCAATAGGCTCATTTGCATTACAATACTTGGAATGCTTTCCAAATCATATATAATCTTAGCAAAGATAGCATATAACAGATACAGATGACCTGGCAGGTGAGTACAGTGAGGATGGATACCTTAATAAACTACAACTATAGACAAGACCCACTCTTAGTCCAAGAGTTGAAGTAAAAAATGTAAAAGGTTTAGGAACCTGATGCAACAGAAAAACGAATATCTAGGAACTTCTGAAACTAATTTGTGTGCCTTCTAAGTGCCAGACAAATATTTGCAATAATAAGATGAAGCAGGAATTACACAAAATAGAGGCCCAAAAAGAGTAAGTAGCTTGCTTGAGATCAGAGAACTAGTGAAAAATGGCTATAGTATGTGTAACTTCCAAACCCATGCATTTCCCATTAGGTAACTGGATTTGGAGGTCGCAAAAACATGAATACATTGCACAGAAATAGCAAAACGCTAAAATATGCATCACAAACTAACAAAGACTGTAGTACACAGTAGCTGTAAACATGAATTTATTGCATCACAAAACAACCCCAAACTCGCAGTTCAAATCAGATGTGTTGACAATACTTGTTTACTTTGTATTTGATTTATTTTGTAAACAGAAGGAAATACCATAGGGGCAAAATTAATAAAAAAGAGCTAAATACATCAAATCTCTTTTAGTTGTAATTTGCTTGAATACACTGAAATAAAATGTGACAATAGGAAAGAGTATTTTTTATGAGCCATCTTTTTAACAACAGCCTACTTGTAAAATTTCCCTCACAGAAGGACTCAATAAGAAACACCTTCTAGAAATATTTGTGGGATTATTTTTTTTAAGCCGTAGAATCCATACATTACATCTGATTATTAACTGAAGGTTCCATTCAAAAAAGCATGGCATTCAAATATAAAGGGGCACTTGAAAATGAGATAGAAATACGAACAAAATGAAGCTTCAAATAAAAACTGAGTAGCTAAAGGCTGAACTCATATCAAATATCAAGTAACATTCACATCATTATAATCTGAGACGAGATTTGAAAGGCAGAATTGCCCACTTTAGCACCCCTCCCCAAACTAAATTAAAATGTACTTACCCCAAATACCCAGATTACAATAATCCAGATAATTAATATACCAAATTTATTTGAAATAGATATTAAAATGCTCCTCTTTTTCTCCTCCTAATCTTCAAAGCCCAATCTGAGACCAGCCTTCCTCCTTCTTTCATTAGCTGGACATGTGTCAGCTCTCTCACATCTGCGATTTCTCACTGACTAGAGCTGCCTGTCCCATTCCAGGGAAACACAGATGGATCCCAGATGGGAAGGTCCTGCCAAACAGACCAGCTCTTCACCTTGCCAGAATCCCCAGATACAGTCTCTGTCTCTCTCTTTTTCTTCCTCCTGCTCTCTCTCCCTCTCTCCTTCTCTCTCTACTACCCTTCCAACCCTCCCTGTTATCAGGGCTCTGTGCCAGCTGATGTCACTAAGTACACACCTCCCAATGGCTCCTGGCCAATCTGACATTAACTTGTTAAATACGTGTAATTTGTTTATGGCTGACAATAATAGCAAGGATATTGTGAAAAACCTATCTGTGCAAGTCCCTAGTGGAATAACATGTATCAACAAACAGACTTAAAAAATGTGAACATTAAAATATTTAACAATTACCATTTAAAGTCCTATATATTGTTTGGTTTCTGCTATTGTTTAATAGCTAATATTCAATTTTTAAATCCTACATATGACAAATTCCTACTTTAAATGAATTATTAAAAATCTGCTTTGAACATGTGACTAGATGAAAAATATAAAGTTGCAAATTACTTTGGGGAATATAAACAGAAATGTATGTATATGATTCTCAGATCCAGACTTGGTAGCACTGTGAAACTGGCACATGATTAAAATAAGACTACACAGGCAACATGGTTCTGATGCTGCAGAAATTATACATGAAAAATGGTACACAATGCAAAAATTGTTTTAAAATAAATAAGGTGAAGAATTATATAATGTTTAACATGAAAGGAACTAATGTAAGTTTCAACAATGAAGAGTCAAAATCAAGAACATTTTTAGAAATGTAATGATGAGAACTCAGGGAGGACGGTGGTGCTTAAGGTCATATACCCTCAATAGCTAGCACACAGTAGTTGCGCAGCTCAATTTCTGTTAAACAATAACTGATTACTGAAAATTTATACTGTACTATTACTATTGGCGTAAACTGGGTGAAGGGTCCTCTGAACCTTCCAGTGCATTTTTTTTGGCAATTTCCTGTGAACTATAATTTTTTTTTAAGTTAAAGGGGCTGGGGGCGGGTGTGGAGAAGGAGGCTTGGCTGCTTCCTAGGTCACACTATACAGACACAACTTGAACTAAATCTACATGAAAATTAGAAATCTAATCTGCCATATTTACAATCAAATTGGTATGGCTATAATTCTCTAACCTCTGATCTTCTACCATACTTGGAGTATCTGAAATCTGTAAACAATTTTTCTGTAGCAATCTTTGGCAAATAGGAAAAAACAATGTTTCTGTCAAGGGCAGTTTACTGACTAGATTTCAGGTCTTTAGTTCATCCCAGTGGTGGTGATAATAATAGTAACAGCAGAAGGTTGAGTGCTTACCATGACTGCTCACGGTCAGAGACTGTTCTAATTTCCTGAATCTTCACAAAGAACTTACATTATAGGGCCTATAAGTATTATCATTATCTCAATGCCATAGCCACATTTATAAGGCACAAATAGTTTAAGTAACTTTATTAACATGTATAGTGTTACAAGTTAAACACTTATTAGCTTGTGTCAGCACCAGGAAGTCAGGATCCATAGCCAGAGCAGAGCTCTAAACCACTAAACTCTACTGTCTAGTAGAAAAATGAATCAAAAGATGATTCTTGCTGTCCTGGATCACTCACTCAGGGGGAAGTTAGTTCCTATATCATGAAGACACCCAAGTGCCTCTAGGAAAAGGTCCACATGGTGAGGAACTGAGATTTCTTGCTGAGAGCCAGCATCAACTTGTTGGCTCAGTAAGTGAGCAATCTTAACAGCAGACATCAAACCAATACTATCCAGCTAAGCCACTTAAGATTTTTTATTTTTAAAGATTTATTTATTTCTTCCTACCCCCTTGTTGTTTGCATGTGCTGTGTCCATCAGCCGAACCTCGTACCTCCCATGTGTGAGGGAAGCACCTAATCACCTGAGCCACCTCCGCTCCCTGCTTTATTGCATCTCTCATTGTGTCTCCTCGCTGTGTAACTTGGTTGCGTCATCTCATTGCATTACCTTGCCACGCCAGCCCGTCTCTCCAGCTTGCTGTCTTCCTCATCTTCTCTCGGAGGCAATGGAAACCAAACCCAGACCTCCCATGTGGTAGGTGGGAACTCAGCTGCCTGAGCCACATCTGCTTACCCCACTTAAGATTTTTGACCCATCGAAACCATGATATTATAAATGTTTTATTGTTGTTTTAAAAAAGAAAAAAAGATGGAACTTTCACTCTAGTACCCAGATTATAAATTCTAAATACCATTTCCCACTAAAAGGAAGCAGAGCTCCTTAGAGAAATGGAGGATCTCAGATATGAGATGGGAAATATAAAAAATGTATTATCAAAAAACAATTAAAAACAAAAAAAAAAAAAAAAAAAAAAAAAAAAAAAAAAAAAAAAAAAAAGACAATTAAGGGAAGCGGATGTGGCTCAAGCAGCCGAGTGCCTGCTTCCCACATGGGAGGTCCCGGGTTCAGTTCCCAGTGCCTCCTAAAAACAAAAAAAAAAATAAGCAAGCAAATGAAAAACAAACAAAAAACAACTCAGGGGAGCCAATGTGGCTCAGTGATTGAGCTCTGGCTTCCCACATACAAGGTCCCAGGTTTATCAATACATGGCCCTGGTACCTCCAAATAAACAAACAACTTAAAAAGAAAAAAAGTCAATTAGGCTATCAAAGACTCCTGGGGTTGTGTCCAAAGGGCTAAGGAGGTAACTTGAAGAGGGTCCCACTACTAAAGATGGGATAGGGGGCATAATAAAAATAACTGGAATGGATCGACATACAACAAAATGTTTAAATTCTTGAGTTCGTAATGAAATAAACTAATAGATTACCTCAACAAATTATTCTGAAAACTGGTGAATCAAGCATTTTATCAGTCTTTACTATACAAACTGTACCTCCTGGTAAACAAATAGTTGGTGACAATTGATCCCTACTGGAATAATCCAGCTAATATATTTTGAATAGATGATATACTTGGAAGAATATCATTTTGCAAGTACCTAACGTAAAAATGAATCTAGGTAATGGTCATCAATTGCCACTAATGTCCTAAGAAGAAACACAATGGACATTAATGTACCTGATGGAAATACACTACAACCTATAAAGTATTCTTGGCCAAAAAGTTAACTCTAGTCTGAGCCTCTAGATCTAACAACAACTTTATAGGAAATTTAAGGGACATAGGAACATGTTAAATGACAGTGCAGGGATGCAGTTAGCAAAAACCAGGATATAAGAAACTTTAGAAAACAAACAACACAAATTCTTAAAAAAGGAAAAAAAAAAAGGAAGGAAAAAGGGAAATATAAGAGAACTTACAGATTATGAAAAATAAAAGAATTAACAAACATAATAAGTAGCCCTTATTTGGGTTGATTCAAACAAACTGTAAAGGATAACTTAGGAGATAACTCAGAAAATTTTAAGACTCATGATATATTTTATTATATTAAAGAATTATTTTATTAACCTTTTTTTTTTTTTTTTTTTAAGATTTTATTTATTTATTCATTTATCCCCCCCTTGCTGCTTGTGCTTGCTGGGTCAGCTAACCACGCTGTGCGGGCGGGCTTGCCTTCACCAGGAGCCGAACCCGGGGCCTCCCATATGGTAAACGGGAGCCCTACTGATTGAGCCACAGCCGCTTCCCTTTATTAACCTTTTAAAGGTATAACAATGGATTAAAAAAAAGTCCTTATCTTTTAGAGATACTGAAATGTTTATGGATAAATGAATAAGATATGTGGGATTTTTATTTTTTTATTGTTAATGTATTTTTTTGAACATCTTTACATTTATTTTTTTTTCAATACATTTACTTTTTATCCATTTTAAACCCCCCTTCCTATTTTTGCAGTTTTTGTGTCCGTTTGTTGGGCAATTCTCTGTGTCTGTTTCCTGCCCTCTCCTCTCATCCTTCTCCTCCTGTCTTCACCTGGATTTGATCCTGGGAACCTCCAATGAGGGAGAGAGACGGTCTGGCACCTGTACCACCTCAGTTCCTGGTTTTTCGGCCTGTCTCGTCTCGTCTTGGCTCTCCCCTGCATCTCTCTCCTGTTACATCATCATCTTGCTGCTTGGTTTGGTGGGGCCTGGAGGCTCACCCACTTGCGAGCCCTGACAGTACACCTGCGCACCTTCATATTTTTCTTTATTTTACCAGGAGGTCCCGGGGATTGAACCCAGGTCCCTCCACATGGGAAACGGACACCCAACAATTCGAGTCACATCCACCCCCTGCTATATCTCTTAAAAAATACCTAGAGTTACAGTCATTTCCCATACAGGATGGTCATTTAATAAATCAGGATTGGTTTATCACCAGCATTCTAAAAACCAGACCTAGGGAGAAAAACTAGGTTTGGGGACAAATGCATAGTTTCTAACATAGCAAATGTTTAGCCTACCCTGATTATCACAAAATCAGGACAGCGAGAATATTCACAAAAGAATTGTGGGATTTTTGTCAAGAAGAGGTGAGTTGGTGATTATTGTAGTTGGGTGTTTGGGTACACAATGGGCCATTTTTTTCTTCTTTTTTTTTCTACGAGGGTCCATTTTTATTATTTTACTATGTTTGATAGTTTCTATAATATAAAGTTTTTTTTTTTTAAAGATTTTATTTATTTATTCATTTATCACCCCCCTTGCTGCTTGTGCTCGCTGGGTCAGCCAACCACGCCACGCAGGCGGGCTTGCCCTCACCAGGAGGCCCTGGGAACCGAACCCGGGGCCTCCCATATGGCAAACGGTTGCCCTACTGATTGAGCCACAGCCGCTTCCCTAATATAAAGTTAAAAACAAACAAACAGTGCTTTCTTAAAAAAGTGTGTCAAGATATGGGTAAAGTTGGTATATGGACAAAGGCAAAATTTTTTAAGTATATCAGACAAAAGGAATGAAAAGTCTGCCATGAGGTTTCACGTGGTAACTATACATTTATTCAATTCCAGTGGCCAAATAATGAGCTGATATATCAACTTTTGAAAAAAAAGGATGAGAAATCGACAATCTAATACATCAAGAATAGGCAACACAACTGCTAAACTGGTTGCTATAGCAGAATCTGTAAAGGAGTTGGAAGGGTTCCATACTGTTATAGGCAGTATTGGTGTATTTCAATTTTGAAAATAAAAGGGATAGCGAATATAGTTCTGTGGCTGAGTGCCTGCTTCCCATGTATGATGAGGTCCTGGGTTCAATCCCCAGTACCTCTGAAAAAAAAAAAAAGAAAAAATAGAAAAAACAGCAGCAGCACACATACTGTTTTATTATTTGAAAATTTTCAAATGTCCTCCCTTCAGGAAAATTAGAATATACCCAGAGGTGTTAGAATGGAATTGGAGATATCAAAATGAACTCATGGTTTTTATTAGATATATTTTTATATTATACATTTTATACTAAAAATACAAACAGAAATGCACACACAAACGTACATTCATATATGCACTTTCTAGCTGTTTGTTGAAAGGGTCTAGATAAGCAGTGATACCCTACTAGAAATGAACATGCTTTATATCCAGATCTTGATTTCTAAACCACATTTTCTATTAAAATGCAGCAGGGAAAACAAAAGATAAGCATGTGGGAAGTAGATGTGGCTCAAGCAAGCAACTGAGCTCCTGCCTACCACATGGGAGGTCCTGGTGCCTCCTGGAGAAGACAAGCAAGACAGCAAGCTGGCACGATGGGCTGGCGTGGCGAGCTGATGCAACAAGGAGACACAAAGAGGAAATACAATGAAAGAGTCAAAAAAGCAGGGAGCCGAGGAGACTCAAGCGATTGAGTGCCACTCTCCCACATGGGAGGTCCCAGGTTCGGTTCCCAGTGCTTCCTAAAGAGAAGTTGAGCAGACACAGAAAGCACACAGCAAATGGACACAGAGACCAGACAGCAAGCACAAACAATGAGGTGGGGGAGGAAAATAAATTTAAAAAATAAAATCTTTAAAAAAAAAAAAAAAAAAAGTAAGCATGTAACATCTTGTGCAAGAAAGAAAGTAACTGCTCAAAAATGATGGGGACAGGCAGAGCAGGTATAGTTCAGTGGTTGGGTGCCTACTTTGCATGAACAAGGTCCCGTGTTTAATCCCTGGTACCACCTAAAAAAAAAAAAAATCATAAAAAAATGTGTGTGTGTGTGTATATATATTTATAAAATGATAATAAAGGGCTATAATAATATTGGAGAAAAAAGTAAGGGAAAACGGAAAGCTAGTATTTCCAATAGAATGTCAATTTTTAAAATATAGTAGTTATGACAGAATTAGAAAATCATCAATGGATGCTAAGATGCTAAGACTAGTCAATAAAAAGTTGAAATATATCTACATAATCTCAAAGTATAGCCTACAAATTAGTTATTGATACAAAAAGGTCAATAGTAACTGTAGTTGAGTAACCTGGTAGACACCACCTTAACCAACTGATCAAAGTTAATATCATCAATCACCAATATTGGAACAAACTGCCATCATATGCCTCCCTAAATGAAGCATTAAGAACAATAAAACATAAAAAATTTTAAAAAAAGAACGATACAACATCACTTCTACAGTGTTACTGCCAAATCCTAAATCTAATCATAAGGAAACAGACAAACCCAAATTGGGGGATATCCTACAAAACAACTGGTTTGTACTTTTCAAAACTTTCAAGGTCAATAAAGACTAAAAGGAAACAAAAGGCTGAAGAACTGTTCCAGAATATGACTAAAGAGACATGACAGAGAGCGGATGTGGCTCAAGCAGTTGAGTGCCTGCCTCCCACACGAGAGGTCCCAGGTTCAGTTCACAATGCCTTCTAAAAAACTGAGCAAACGAGCAAAAACTACTAAAAAAATACAATGAACAGTACACTTTAAAAAAATGTGTAAATTATAAGGTTTGTGAACTATATGTCAAGAAAATTATATATATATAAAAAGACATGACAACTAAATAGATTGTGTGATCCTAGATTGGGGATTGGGGTGTGGGAGCTATAAAAGACAAATGATGAAATTTAAAAATGGGCTATGGATTACGTAGTAATATTAAATTTCCTAATTTTGATAACTGTGCAGAAGCTAAATAAGAGAATGTCTTTTATTTGTAAAAAATATACATTGAAGTATTTAGTAGTAAAGGTACAGATATTTCCAACTTACTCTCCTAGTGGTTCAGAAAAAAATTATACATACATACCACACACACACAAAAAGATGAAGCAAATGGGGCAAAATGTAAACAAGCAGTGAAGAGTTCATTTAATTATTCTTGCAACTTTTTAAATAAGTTTTCTATTGTATTAAAATACTGCATTATCAAAAAGAAAAAAAAAAAAGTGTCCCCATTGACAACAAAACAATCTGAAAATTCACCAACAGGTATTCAGTGAACATGTGCAGCAGTCCATGGATTTCTAAAGAACACACTCATGAAAGTTTGGTTTCTTACTCTTGATGATCATAAGATTATTATTTTCAGTCATGTAATGTTCACTTTATTCCTATAATGGGCCACTGCTTAAAGTAATGTATTTAATTTACTCACACATTAAATATAAATTAATGAGACACATAAAAAAATGATTCTACAAATGTGCTTCAAGATCCAGACCTCTGAGTTGGCTTCATCAGATCAAATCTCTCATATAGCACATAAAGATGTCCCTAGACCTTTAAATAACAATGCTAAAAAGAAAATAAATAAAACTAGAAATTGATGCTTATAGTCAAATTGCTTTTGGGGGTAGTCTTTACTTTTAAAGAAGTACTACAAAATAACCTGGATCTTCCTTAATCTGTCATTTTTAAACAAAACATAATTATATAGTATTTCAAGCAAGTATTTGGTTATAGATTGTCGGGGAGTGGATGTAGCTCAGTGGTTGAGTGCCTGCTTCCCACATATGAGATCCTAGGTTCAATCTGTGGTATCTCCTAAAAAAAAAAAAAAAAAAGTCTTTTTTTTTTTTGAAAATTTGACACATAGAATTTCAATATACATTGTAACCTACCCCAAAACAAAAATCAATCTTTATTTTTAATTTTAAAAAATTATGTTTTTCTTAAGAGAAATGTAAACAAAAGTGCATGTGCACTAATTAAACTTGAGAAAGTAAAAATATAATTAACATTACTTAAAATTATATTTTAAGATTAGTATTTGTTACATACAAAAAAATGAAACCATTCTAAAAATCCCTTAGGGATAGTTACACCTAGTTTGGGCCAGATATTTTGCTAAGTGTTGGGGATATATCAGTGAAGAAAATAGACAGTCTCTGTCCTCAAGATGCTTATAGTCTATTGGAAAGAAGAGTAATCTAATTATTATGCAAATACATTTATAATGCCACAATAAGTTCTATGAAGGAAAAATGACAAGATCACTAAGAGAACTAAGGTCTTTGTGTTTAAGTATAAAGAGTAATCTCTGATGAAGTGAAATTTTAAGTTGAGAGGTGAACTAGATTTAAAAAATAAGAAGTATATTTCAAGCATTTCAGATAGAGGGAAACATACAAAAACTCAGATCAAAAGAGGCAAGGCTAGTGTGAAGAACTGGAAAGAGGTCAGCAGGACTAGATAGCATTAAACCTGTAGAACGAAAATAAAGTACACCTTATAATATGGATATAAAGACAGTGGTCGCCAGAGGTTCTGAGGGGAGGCAGAGGGACCAATAATAGGTGTAACATGGGGCATCTCTGAGACACTGGAATCGTTCTGCATGATATTACTATGATGGATAACAACCATTATACATTTTGTCAAAACCTATAAAATTGTGTGGTACAAAGTATAAAACATAATGTAAACTATAGACCATGGTTAGTAGCAATGCTTCAATATGTGTTCATCAATTGTAGCACATGTACCACACTAATGAAAGATGTTTTTAACGGGGGAAAGTATGGGAAGGGAGGAGATAGAGTATTACAGTTGTAATATGGGGGCTTTTTCGGGACTTGGGAATCGTCCTGAATGACATTGCAACGACAGATATAGGCCATTTATATCATCCCATAACATGAAGAACTGTGTGCAAGAGTGCAGACTACAATGTGAACTATGGTCCATGCTCAGTGGCAAACACCCAGGATGTGTTTATCAATTGTAATGAATGTGCCACACTAATGAATGATGTTTATGTGGGAAGGTGTGGGAGGTATGGGGAGTGGGGCATATGGAAATCCCTATATTTTTTGTGTAACATTTATGTAATCTAAGTATCTTTTAAAAATTAAAAAAATTAAAAAAAACAAAAACAAAAGAAACAATCAAATTTACAAATGAGCTTGAAAGCTCAAAAACGAAAAACAATTCTCCTGATGTTTGAGTCATCAGCCCTTATGGGACACAAGTCAGAGTGCAGCAGCCTTGGATCATCATTTAAAATCAATTAATTCAATTTTACTGTGCTAGCCGATTTCTAAAAGTTGATAGAGCAGAAACACAGGAAATAAAGTAGAAATTTTCATTTGCTGTTGCTGCTATAAACCACCACATAACCCTATCTTCAAAGGCCTGAGGTATGCCCAGTTATTCTATTCAAATCAGACCACTGATTTCCTTCTGTCGCTATGAACATTTCTCTACAGCCTTCCCTACTAGATGCAACTGGAAAACAATTCATCCTTCAAGACTTATCTTGAGGGTATTCCCTTTGGGAGAGAAGCAGACAACTGTCCCCCTCCTAGCACTATCAACATAGCATGATAGACTATAAGACCACATTGGCACTTAAGACGTGAAGTTATTTAGTCATGGTTCTTTGCCTGGTGGGGTGACCAAACCTTTCATTTCTGAAGGGTCTGGGCCATTAGATGTCCTGCCTGGATTGGCTTGCTGTAGTTTTCCAATGACTTTAATCACAGGGGATGGGAGTACTAAGAGATGTCCTAAGGGATCTTCTACATTCCAGACATATTCTTTCTTGCCTCCATTATGTAACAGCAGTACACCTGCCTCTTGGAAATCATAATCAACCACCCAGCAGGTACAGTAACTTCCTTCTTTGTTGATTCAGAGGCATGAGGTGGCAGTCTCAACTTTCAGTTCAATGGAATCATTACTATGTCCAAGCAGAGAGCTACCTTGAGGTGTTGTTATTGGATATCTTGTAAATTCTTAGTGGGGGTGGGGGTGGGGGTTACTATGTAAGTTAAGTTGTTGTTTGCATAACCTTAGGCTTCTATCTCTTGCAAGCAGGTGTCTTTCCCCCCAGAATCTTGTTGTGGGCTGCTGGTCTTTCTGCACACACGGGTTTCTAAATGACACTCTAAATGACACTCTCCACATGCCTCAGGCCTCTAAATAAGTGACTCTCCTCATGCCCCAGGTTCCCTATTCTCCTACTTCAGTGGAAGGATAATTCAATCTTCAAAAAGCCATTAGTGGGAAACGGATGTGGCTCAAGCGATTGGGCTCCCGTCTACCACATAGGAGGTCCAGGGTTCAATTCCCAGGGCCTCCTGGTGAAAGGCAAGCTGGCCCAGCTGGCCTGTGCAGACAGCTGGCCCATGCAGAGAGCTGGCCCATGCAGAGTACTGGTCCGTGAAGGAGAGCTGGCCCGAGCCAAAAGCTGGCACAGCAGGGTGACACAACAAAAAGAGACACAGGAGAGACAATAAGACAAGCAACAGACCAGGGAGCTGAGGTGGCGCAAAAGATTGAGCGCCTCTCTCCCACTCCAGAAGGTACCAGGATTGGTTCCCAGTGCCGCCTAAAGAGAAGACAAGCAGACATAGAAGAACACAAAGTCAGCAGACAGCGAGCACAAAACAACGAGGGCAGGGGGAGAAATAAATAAATAAAATAAATCTTTGGGGAAAAAAAAAAGCCATCTTCAAAAGCCATTCCAGTGCCATCCACAAGACCTTAGAAGAGCCTGGTGTGCTCTTGCTGCAGCTCCACAGTGCCAGGTCTGGGGTTCCGACTGGCACAGTCTGGCCGCCTAGAACACTAGCCACTGCTGGCACCTGTGTACACAAACAGAATGCACTATAGAATGGGTGCTAAATGGCGGAGAACCTGGCTCATGATTTTCCTGCGACCCGGTGGTGGCTGCTTCCATGCACACTTCATCCTAGTCTTCTGGGAGAAAATATCGCTTTGCTAACACCCGATTTTGAGCTTTTCCCAACCTCAAAACTTGGTCATTTCCACCATAGGGGACTGAAAATTTCCTATCAAAAGAAATTTGGTTGGGGTAAGCGGATGTGGCTCAAGCAATTGGGCTCCCGTCTACTATATAGGAGGTCCAGGATTCAATTCCTGGGACCTCCTGGTGAAGGCAAGCTGGCCCACGTGGAGAGCTGTCCCATGCAGGAGTGCTGGCCCGAGCGGAGAGCTGACATAACAAGATGACACAACAAAAAAAGACACAGAGGAGAGACAATAAGAGATGCAGCACAGCAGGGAGCTGAGGTGGTGCAAGAGATCGAGCGCCTCTCTGCCACTCTGGAAGGTCCCAGGATTGGTTCCCAGTGCTACTTAAAGACAAGCAGACACAGAAGAACACACAGCTAATGGACACAGAAAGCAGAGAGCAAGTGCAAAACAATGGTGGGGGGTGGGGGTGGGGGAATAAATAAATAAATCTTAAAAAAAAAAAAAAAAGGAAATTTGTTTGGTAACCCTACATTTCTAATTAAGAAAACTTGAAAACTTTGCCTCTCTGACTTGCACAAGTTTTGTTTGGATCATGCAACAGAAGGGAGGGAAAAATGGCTGTCGATTACAATAACTTCTGATGGGGAGCACCAGTTTTACCAGGCAATGAGCTATGCTTGGAAGATATAGATTATTCAGAAAAACATTTATCCACTGGGGGAAAAAAAAGACTGAAGAAATCATGAAAGAAGGCAAGAAATATCACTCTGATGATACACGATCGCCATCTTTATGTGATTGTTCAGTCAAAGAATAAACAGGTTTATCCTAGGTCATGTGTCATAGGTAAGAGCCATATGTAGAGGGCTGCTGTTTGCAAGCTGGCCTATATTTGAAGCAGTTCTGATGAGTAAGGAGGGCTGACCAGGCTTGTTTGAAACTGAAGGTCATAGCTGTAAAAGTTATAGCATAGCCTTTATTTCAAGTGCATTATTGGGCTCTCTTGCTTATTTTACTCTTTAAACCTTACAGTAAACCACCAATATAAAGAATTAATTCTCTTGTTTCTAACATGAGTAAAAAAAAATTCATAGGGGTTCCCACTTCTATCTCAAGAGTTCAAGTAAAATGTCCTGCTATCTTTGTTTTTCTAACTAGCCAGTACATTAGCAGGTTATTTCCCTTATATATTTAACAGGTTGATCCTTGAATTCCTTAGACTCTCTGCTGGAATTAATTCAAAGGTGTCATGATTAGGTAGTAAAAATAAAGTTGAAACAACCTTCAAGCATTAATGTCATTTTCTTGCTTTGTCTTTACCTGTGATGATTAAATACAATTCTGTTTAAAACCAAATGGTATTCTGTTCCCCAGATTGAAATATATTTTTGTTTAATATTTAGAAGAAATATGAAGCTATTTATCAATTTGACAAAAGCCATAATTATTTTTACTCTGGAGTGCTAATAAATGCAAAGCAGTTATAAAGATATAGAGCTAGTCATTTAATGGTGCTTAATGATGTTTATTTCCAGTATTTCTAATATAATATGGGTAAGTTTTCACCACTATTAAAGAGGAATAATATTTGATTAAAGGTAGGAAATGATAGGTAAGACACCTTCTATTTCAAGATCTTTTGACTATATTGTACATTGTACAATGGACTTCATTTTTCATGAAATGTCTTAGTTTTCTTACCTATAAAATAGTAATAATGATTTTTTTTAAAAGGCCATTTCACTGTTACATCAATCCAACAGCTTCAGGATGATGTAAACATGGTAAATCCAGTGAATTCCATGAGCATGGGCCCACTCACACACTTCAGTTGCTGTGAAATGAGTTCCTTGATCAGAATCAAGGCTGTGTGGAATACCATGATAAGGCATTCTGTTATCTACGGATGATAGTTTTGGCAGAAGTACTGTGTGCAAGGAAGGGAAACCCATATCTGGAGTATGTGTCTATTCCAGTAAGAACAAAACTCTAGCTTTTCCTTGATGGAAGTGGTCCAATGTAATCAACCTGTCACCAGGTAGCAGGCTGATTGCCCTCAATGGTGCCATACTGGGAACTGAGTATTGGTCTCTGCTGCTAGCAGATTGGGCATGAAGCAGTGGCTACAGCTAGGTTGCCCTTGGTGACTGGAAGTCCATGTTGCTGAACCCATGCATAACCTTCGTTCCTACTACCATGGGTACTCTGTTCACGAGCCCATTGGGAAATGACAGGAATGGATGGGGGGAAGAGGACTGGTAGCCACAGAACAAATCATCCTATCCACTTGATTATTAATACCCTCTGGTAAGCATTCACATGGGACAAATATCTTCACATTTCCCCCCAATCAGAAAGGTCTATCCACATACCTCTCTCCCAGATCCCTCTGTCACCAAGTTTCCAATCATATTTCTTCCAAATCCCTGATCATCCAGCAAAACTACTGGCCACAGCTCATGAATCAGTATGCAATTGCACCTCTGGCCATTTCTCTTTCCAAGCAAAATAAACAACATGGTGTGCTGTTTGAAGTTCAGCCCACTGGAAGGATTTCCCTTCATTCTGTCCTTCATGGAAGTCCCACAAAGGGGGCTATAGTGCTTGCACTTGTCTACTTTTAGATGGCACCTATTTACATACAGAACCCTCTGTAAACCAGTTCCATGTTTTCTCTTCCTCAGGCAACTGATCATAGCGAACTTCCCATGGGGCCATTAAGTGTGAACTGGGAAAGAGAAGGTAATGTGGCAGGAGTGTGTGTATGGGGGGAGTGGTCATGGGAATTTGGGCCTCTTCCAAGATTAACATACTTGTGCCTTCAGGACCTGCTGGAGCCTGATCTTGTATTTTCCACTTTGATGATGAAGTGCTGCTGTGCATGGTTAACTTTGTTGCATAGTGGGTCAGACAACACTGAGTTCCTGATGGGCAGCTCAGGTCACCTGGTAATTTTCTGGCCCATGGTTAAGCATCCAGTCTCTACTAAAGCTCAGTAGCAAGCAAAAGCTGTTTCTCAAAGGGAGAGTAGTTATCCGCAGAGAACAGCAGAGCTTTGCTTGAAAATCCTAAGGGTCTGCACTGTGATTCACCTATAGAGGTCTGCCAAAGGCTACAAACAGCATCTCTATCTGCCACTGGAGGTGCCAGCACCATTGTATCTGCCAGATCATATGGCCCAAGTGGCAGAGCAGCTTGCATGGCAGCCTGGACTTGTTGCAGAGCCTTATCTTGTCCTGGTCCCTACTTAAAACTCGCAGCTTTTTGGTTCACTGAGTAAATGCGTCAGAGTAGCAAAACCAAATGAGGAAATGTATTGCCTCCAAAATCCAAAGAGGTCAATTAGTTGTTGTGCCTCTTTTTTGGGTTGTAGGAGGGGCCAGATGCAACAGCTTATCCTTTTACCTTAGAAAGGATTTCCGGACATACCACATATCACTGGACAAGAAATTTCACTAAGATGGAAGGCCTCTGAATTTTTGTCAGATTTCCTACCCGCAAATCCCTTACCAATAAGTCTAGAGTAGTTGCTACTTCTTGCTCACTAGGTTCAATCAGCATAATGTCATCACTGTAAAGTAATAGTGTAACTTCTTGTAGAAGTGATAGGTGATTAAGGTCTCTGCAGACTAAATTATGAAATAGGGATGGAGAGTTGATGTATCTCTGAGATAGGACAATTAAGGTGAACTAATATAATAGACTTGCCAGCTGAAAGCAAACTTTCTGGTGGTCTTAACTGACAGGTATTGAGAAAAAAAAAGCATTTGCCAGATCAATAGATGTATACTGGGTACCAGGGAAAGTGTTAATTTGTGCAAGCAAATGATACTACATCCGGAACAACAGGTATAATAGGAGTCACCACCTGGTTAAGTTTATGTTAATCCACTGTCATCCTCCAAGATCCATGTTTTCTGCACAGGCCAAATAGGAGAGTTGAATGGGGATGGGGTGGGGATCACCACCTCTGTATCCTTCAAGTCCTTGATGGTGGCATTAATCTCTGCAGTTCCTCCAGGAATGTGGTATTGCTTTCGGTTTACAATTTTCCTAGGCAGAGGCAGTTTTAGTGGTTTCCATTTGGCCTTTCCTTCTATAATATCCCTCATTCTACAGGCCAGGAAACCAAAGTGGGGATTCTGCCAGCTTCTGAGTTAAGTCTACTCCAATTATCCATTCCAGACCTGGGGAAATAAGCATGCGACAGATTCAGAGTCCCACAGTGAGATGGACCTGAGCTAAAGCTCTAATGATCACTTGATCCTCCATAAGCCCCTACTGTGACTGGTAGATCATGTTCTGGTTTTCCTAAAATTAGCATCCGTTCAGATCTAGTGTCCAGTAATTCCTGAAAAGTCTGATTATTTTCTTTTCTCCAATGCACAGTCACCTGAGTAGGCTGTAGCACCCACTGGGAAAGGCTGAAAGATCAACAGCGTAAATTTATGGTGGTATAGCAGGGTCCTCAAAGGGACCTAGCCTCCCCTTCATTCAAGGGGTTCTGGGTCTGTAAATTTGATCAAGTCAGGGAATTGAGGGGCCATGACTCTTTTCATGACTCAAGTTAGACTTCTATTCACTTGACATAGGAACCTTCCACTTATACAGATCAAGTAAGAATATAGTAGACTGCCTATCCATTTTTCTTTTAGATATCTCATGATCAACTAGCTAATGCCACGGATATCTGTAAGTCAGACTATTCTGATTACTGCTTTTATTCTACTGTCCATTATGGTATGCATGCAATTAACTTCATTGCATTTAAAGATCCCAGTTAGTGTAATATCTAACCTAAGAGAAAAATGACCACAAAGCTCTTAAAGAATGCTGGGGCTCCAATCACAAATTTATTTCTCACAGTTGTCATGAAAGGTGTGTCATCTGAACATTCCCCAAATGGGAGAGCATGACTTACATGATAAATCCACTCTAACATTCAAATCTCCCTAAGCCTTTGGATACCTTCTACATTATACCAAGGCAGTTTTGGCACTTCAACTTTGTTACGGTTCTTCAGAGAAACAGAACCAACAGGATGTGTGTGTGTATGTGTCTGTGTTGTGCTATGTGTGTATATAAAGAAAGTTATTTTCAGGAATCAGCTCAGACAATCATGGAAGCTGACAAGTCTATAAGGCAAGCCAGTAGGCTAGAAATTTAGGTGGGGGTAATATTGAAATCTTAAGGCAGAAACTCTTCTGATCCCAGGAACCCTCAGTTTTTGTTCTTCAGACCTCCAACTAATTGGGTGGGGCCCAACAACATTATCAAGGGTAATTTCCTTTACTTAAAGTCAACTGACCGTAGATGCTAATCACACCTATGAAATATTTCCACAGCAATAAGGAGGCCAGTGTTTGACCAAATGCCTGGAAACCATAACCTAACCAAGTAGACACATAAACTTAACATCACAGATATTAAGCCTTATATTTCTGAGATAAATACCACCTGGTCATGGGATATAATTCTTTTTAAATATTGCTGGATTTGGTTTGATAATATTGTGTTGAAGATTTTAGCATTTATATTTATGGGAGATCTTGATCTGTAGATTAACTTCCTACAGAATGAACCTGGAAGCATTCCCATCTCCTCTCTCTTCTGAAAGAGTTTGTGAAGGACAGATATTATTTTTTTCTTTAAATATTTCATAGAATCCACCAGTGGAGCCATCTAGGTCTGGGCTTTTTTTTTTGTACAAAGATTTTTAGTAATCCCATTTCTTGTCATCAGAATAATCAAATTTTCTATTTATTCTTAAGCAGTTTTGGTAACTTGTGTCTGTCTAGGAATTTAGTTGTTTCATTTATGTATTTAATGTGCTGGCATTAAATTGTTTATAGTATTACTCCCTTATAATCTTTTTAATTTCTGTAGAGTCAGTAGTGATGTTCCCTCTTTTTATTCCCAATTTTGTTAATTTGTGTCATTTCTCTTTTCCTTGGTTGGTCTAGTTAAAGGTTTATCAGTTATATTTATTTCTTCAAAGAACCAAATTTTGGGTTGATTTTCTTTATTGTTTTTGTTTTTCATTTCACTAATTTCTGCTCTAATTAGTATTTCTTTTCTTTTGATTAGTTTGGATTTAATTTGTTCATTTTCTCCTTCTAGTAAGATCAGTTAAGATCTCTGGTGTCTTCTGAGCATGCAGGCAACTCCTATAAGCCAAGAATATGTGAGATATTATCAAGATCCACTATGTGTGCCTCATTCCTTGGATCTCTCTATTAAATTTTTGGCTATTCTGCTGGTCTGTTGCTTGCCCCAACCAGGATAGCAACCTCAAGCTACCTGAGGCATGCTTAAACCTTCCTTTTTCATTGGCTACCAAGATCACTATTTCCAATAAAGCTTAGGGTCACCGATTTTTTTTTTTTTTTTTTGCACGTGCTCTGTGCCCAATCAAGTCAGCCCCTTCCAGCTGCCAAGCTATTGTTTCATGTGGTCTGCTCTGCCCCGGTAGAACTACTGCTATACAGCTGAAGAACACAGGGATGGGATCATCAGTAATTTATCTTGAATAACTACTTATCTAATTACTTATCAACATGTTGTTTTTGACTATTTGTCTAGTTTTATCATTGCTTTTTTTGGGAGAAGATTTGTCAAGTTCCTTATTCCTTGATTCCAGAAGTTCTACCCTAACCATGTTTTTTTTTTAGAAGACTATAGTCTTACAAGGAGTTTGTCATCTGGCTTTGATGTAATGTTTACAAAACTTTTCCCCATCCCAAGAATATGAGAACATACACCTATATGTTGCCTCATGGCTTTACTTTTTTATAGTTCATTCTTAAGTCCATCTAGTATTTATTTTTACATATATAGAATATTTCAGGTTGTAAACAAGCCTAAAATATGGGTTTTATTAAGATAACTATACCTATTGCTGCATCCTGTCTATTACACAAAGGAAACTATGGTCCAAAGATCACACACCTAGTTAAGAGAACAAAACTCCCAGTACTCAAGTTGTAAAAGCAAATAGAGAGAAGCGGATGTGGCTCAAGCGTTTGGGCTCCCGTCTACCATTTGGAGGTCCAAGGTTCAATACCTGGGGTTTCCTGGTGAAGGCGAGCTGGCCCATGAGGAGTGCTGGCCCGTGCAGGAGTGCTGGCACAGCAAGATGACGCAACAAAAAGAGACACAGAGGAGAGACAATAAGAGACCCAGTAGACCAGGGAGATGAGGTGACGCAAGAGATGGAGCACCTCTCTCCCACTCCAGGAGGTCCGAGGATCGGTTCCTAGTGCCAACTAAAAGAGAAGACAAGCAGACACAGAAGAACACACAGCGAATGGACACAGCAGACAATGGCGGGGGCGGGGGAGAGAAATAAATAAATCTTAAAAAAAAAAAAAAAAGGCAAACAGAAAGGTGAAGACTAAAATTCTCAAAGGCCTAGAATTTTAATGACAACTAGAAAAATCCGGAGATAGTCTTCCTTACAAATTTCCCACTTTATTTATTTATTGGGATTCTTTCCTCTTAAACAGGTTTTATAATAAAAGTTAGTGGGAAAATAATATTCACTTCAAAGAATCCTTTTTACAACTAGTTTTGCTGGAATGCCATCATTCAAAAAGGTGGGAGTTCCTGTTTGGGGTGATGAAAAAGTTTTGATAAGGTCTGGTGGTAATGGTACCACAAAATTGTAAATGTAATAAACGCCACTGAATTATATATGTAACAACAGTAAAATGGCAAATTTTGTTATATATGTCTTACCACAATAAATTTATTTTAAAGTGGGAATGCCTAGACATATATTTATATAGTTAAATTAACTTTCTACCAAGCAGCCTTTTTATTTCTTGTCTTTTGATAGACTAGGAAGCATGAGAAAAATCAAACCATTCAGTATTTCAAGCACAAATTCAACATTTCTCTTAGAAACACAAAATATTAAGGTTAACAATATTTTTCTACTTTCATAAAATAATTACAGAAACTACAGAAAATATACAATTCATACTTTCTACTGGGAAACCTTGCAAATTCTTCAATTAGTTTTCATTATTCTTATGCATTCTTATAGAAAATTTTATTTTTACCACATTCCTTGAAAATCTCCTAATAAAGCTTCACACTTTTCCCAAACTCTTGCTCTGAAATGAAGTTAAACAGAGAAGAAATCGAAATTTATTTTTCTTTGCTATTTAAGTGGTAAACTTTTAACTGCAAAGAAAATACATCCAGATGGTCCACAGTGAGCTAAAGTAGTTTATCAAGGGCAAACAAATAGAAATTCAAAATTCATAGCAATTGAAAATTTTCTTTTCCTTCAATACTCAGTGTGTGGTCGCTAAAGCCAGATTTTATAAACTTTACTATTTATCCCACTTTTTAAAAAAACATAAAAACCATCACAGAAATGTTTGTTCTATTATGAAATCATTGCATATCTTCAAGAATAGGGAAAGAAACAAGTGTGTCAGTTACTAATAGACAAAGCTATATCAGAAGTCCCATTAAAGACAACAGGAGTTATACATGTACAGATAAACATCTCCTCCCTCAATTAACAACTTAAGAGACAGAAAATTCAGTCTTCTTCAGATTATTCCCCAACTAATATTGTCTACCACATGGTGGGCTTGTATAAAAGATACAGGCATTTAGTACATTTAACAAAACATCCTCCTACAGTAATGCTTTCATTATTTAAGTTGGCACATGAAAGATTATGTTAACAGATTTCTTTATTGACTAAGTCTAATCATATTTCCTCAGTTGGCATCAATATATCTACTATTTACATTTGCTTTAACACTGGATGTTTGTTCAAAAGTTTTCTATATCTGATTTTCTAATATAGAATTTTGGGTTTAAATGAAATTTAGTTGCATTTCAGGGTAGACTGTAAACAGAAATAAAAGAACCTCAATGAGAGTTAAAATCATTTCACTTCTGAATCCCATTTACAAGCCAAAGAATTTGGTCTTTATAGCAAGGAAGTAGAACATTTTGTAATTAAGTGTTCCACAGTAAAAAATTAAAATCCAGAATGATCTAACAGTATTTTTCAAAAAGCAGGAACGTTGAGGGCGGATGTGGCTCAAATGGTTGGCCGTTCGTCTGCCATATGACCTGGGTTCGATCCCCGGGACCTCCTGGTAAAATAAAAAAAATATATATATAGAAGGCGCATGGGCTGGAGGCTGTGTGTGCCGGTGAGCCACCAGGCCCCGGGAGCCATGCAGCAAGATGATGACGTAACAGGAGAGAGACGCAGGGGAGAGTCAAGACAAGATGCTCTGAAAGCTCCAAAAACCAGGAACCAAGGTGGCGCAGGTGGCAGAACACCTCTCTCCTACATCAGAGGTCTTCAGGATCAAATCCTGGTGAGGACTGGAGGAGAAGGATGAGAAGAGATGGCAGGAAACAGACACAGAGAATTGCCCAGCGAATGGACACAAAACAGCAAATGGGGAAGGGAGGGTTTAAAATGGATAAAGTAAATAAATAAATCTACTTTATTATTAATAAATAGATTTTTAATAAATAGATTTTTTATAAAAAAAAAAAAAAAAGAGGGAAGCGGCTGTGGCTCAATCAGTAGGGCTCCCGTTTACCATATGGGAGGCCCCGGGTTCGGTTCCCGGGGCCTCCTGGTGGGGGCGGGCCCGCCCGCACGGCGTGGTTGGCTGACCCAGAGAGCACAAGCAGCAGGGAGGGGATGAATGAATAAATAAATAAAATCT
>JAKSZT010021619.1:13879613-13955754 GCA_026826555.1 Tolypeutes matacus
AAAAAAAAAAAAAAAAATTTAAAAAAAAAAAAAAAAAAAAAAAAAAAAAAAAAAAAAGAAAAGCAGGCATGTTCTCTTAACTCCTTTTCTAATTTAAGGTTTTTTTATATTTTTCACTTAATTCAAAGCACACCTCAAGATAGCATCCTTTTTAAGAAACAACATTCCTAAAGTTCCTAAATACCTATTGTCTCACAATATTAATAAATATGAATTGCACATATTTAAACTAAACAAAAATGAGGAAAGTATGGATAATTTCATTTGGAGAAAGCAAACCACTAGGTGTAAACTGCATGAGGGCAGGGACCATGTGCCTACCTTGCATGCATTTGTCCATTCAACAAATATCTAAGCATGTACCATGTGCCAAATAATGTTCTAGGCAATGGAATACAATAAACAAAACAGACAAAAATCCTGGTCCCCTTTGAAGTTTACATTCTAGCAAGGGGAGAAAGACAATAAAATAAATAAGTAAAGGGAAGCGGTTGTGGCTCAATCAGTAGGGCTCCCGTTTACCATATGGGAGGCCCCGGGTTCGGTTCCTGGGGCCTCCTGGTGAAGGCAGGCCCGCCCGCACGGCGTGGTTGGCTGACCCAGCGAGCACAAGCAGCAAGGGGGAGATAAATGAATAAATAAATAAAATCTTTAATTAAAAAAAAAAAAAATAAGTAAAATATATAGTATGTTAGGAAGTGACAAATGCAGAGGGAAAAAAAATTAAGCTAGCAAAGGAGGATAGAAAATGAGGGTGCAATTTTAAATAGTTAGCCTTGAGAAAGGAAGAAAGAAATGAGTCATGGGATAGCTGGAGAAAAAGCAATCTAGGTAAAGGTCTTGAGGGAAGACCAGGCCTAGAGTATTCAAGGAACTGTGAGTCCAGAGAGGTCCTGGTGAGGGACCCTTTGCAGAGAGGAGGAAGGAACAAATCACAGAAATCTTAAAGGCCACTAAAAAATTCTGGTTTTTTACTTTGAGTAAAATGAGCATCATTTCAGGGTTCTGAACAGAGAACTGACATGACCTTACTAAATTGGATCACTCTGGCTACTGTGTTCAAAACAGATGGTAGGGACAAGAATGGAAGCAGGGAAAACAAGTAGGAAGCATCTCCAATAATTCAGGCCACAGATGTTGGTGGCTTGGACCAGGCTGGTAGGAATGAAATGAAGATACTAAGATGTATTTAGATTCTAGATACATTTTCAAGGTAGAACTAACAGTATTTTCTGACTGACTGGATGTGGGTAATGAAAAGTTAAGGATAACTCTGAGGTTTTTCTCCCAAGGCTAGAGCTAGGGAAGAGTAAAGGAAGAAACAGTCTGGGGGGTAGATCAAAAGTTCTGATTTGGTCATTTTTCACTTTGAGATGTTTACTGAACATCCAAGTAGAGATGTCACTTGGGCAATTAGACAAACCAGTCTGAAGTTCAGGGAAGAAATAAATCTGGAGATATAAATCTGGGAGGTATTGCATATATAGTATTTAAGTCATGATATTTGAGGAGATAACCAAGGGAATGAGTGTAGATGTAGAAGAGATTCAAAAACTGAATATTGGAAACTTCAATATTAAGAGGTTAGGAAGAAAAGGAGGAATCACCAAAGGAAAGTGGGGTGCCCCGGAAACCAAATGAAGAAAATGTTACAAAAATTAAGGAGAGGGGGATGTGGATGTGACTCAAGAGACTGCGCTCCCACCTACCACATGGGAGGTCCCAGGTTTGGTTCCCGGTGCCTCCTAAAGAACACAAGCAAGACAGCAAGGCAGCGAGCTGACACGACCGGCTGGTGAAGCAAGCTGACACAGCAAAAGAGACACAGTGAGGAAACATAATGAGAGACACAAACAACAAGCAGGGAGCAGAGGTGGCTCAAGTGATTGGGTGCCTCCCTCCTACATAGGAGGTCCCAGGTTTGGTTCTCAGTGCCTCCTAAAAAGAAGACGAACAGAGAGCAGACAGTGAGTGTAAACAATGAGGGCGAGGGTGGGGGGAATAAATAAATAAATCTTTTTAAAAAAATTAAGGAGGGGAGCAGGTATAGCATGGTGGTTGAGCACCTGCTTCCCCAGTACAGCCTTAAAAAATAAATAAATAAGCAGAGATCAATTGGACCAAGTGATATAGTAAGATGAGAACTAAAAATTGACTGCAAGATAGAGCTCCTGGGAAGCGGCTGTGGCTCAATCAGTAGGGCTCCCGTTTACCATATGGGAGGCCCCGGGTTCGGTTCCTGGGGCCTCCTGGTGAAGGCAAGCCCGCCCGCACGGCGTGGTTAGCTGACCCAGTGAGCACAAGCAGCAAGGGGGGGATAAATGAATAAATAAATAAAATCTTTAAAAAAAAAAAAAAAAAAATTAAAAAAAAAAAAAGATAGAGCTCCTAGCAAGGCTGAGCACATACTCATCACAATAAATATATGTTCAATGAATATAAAAAGCAAAATAGAATTGTTACAACTCCCTTTAATTACTTCTGAAAGTGCACTCTGAAATAGGTTAAAATGTACTAATGGAAGAGCAACTTTGTGAAATTCATAATTCTTTTACAAAAAATTTTTGGTTCTTAACTTTCAGGCTACCAAAGTTAAAGTCTGAAAATGTCTATGCTTTGCAATATGACTATCATAACACTACCTACTTGGCCACAGTGAAAAACCTCCCAGTACTGCACAAAGAGCAATGGTCAGAAGACTAATACACCAACTGTCACTCACTTCCCCTCTCTAAGCCTCCATTTTTCCAGCTGTAAAATATTCTTCATTTGTTCTTCCTTCTAAGAATGCCCTTTTCCCCTGATCCAAATGCAAAATACTATCAGGTTCAGTTCCTGTTACCCTCTTGGAAAGAAATTTCCCCAGGTTTTCCAGCCCCTGTTAATGTCCCCCTTTCTGAACTCCAATCACCATTTACCTTTTTTTTTTTTGGGGGGGGTGGGTACCAGGGGGCCCAGGATTGAACCTGGGACCTCGTATGTGGGAAGCCAGCGCTCAACCAATAAGCCACATTGGCTTCCCTGAGCTGGTTTTTTTTTGTTTTTTTTTTTGTTTTGTTTTTTTCAGGAGGCAACAGGAAGCAAACCCAGGACTTCCCATGTGGGAGGCAGGAGCTCAACTGCTTGAGTCACATCCACTCCAACCACTTTTTTTTTTTTTTTTTGAGATTTATTTATTTATTTATTTATTTCTCCCCACCCCATCATGGTTTGCTCTGTTCATTGTGTGTCTTCCTTTTAGGAGGCACCAGGAACCAAACCCGGGACTTCCATGTGGGAGGGAGGAGCCCAATCACTTGAGCCACCTCTGCTCTCTGTCTCTCATTATATTTTCCTCCTTGTGTCTCCTGTGTGTCATCTTGCTGCATCAGCTTGCTGTCTTGCTCGTCTTCTTTAGGAGGCACTGGAAAATGATGCCTCCCATGTGGTAGGTGGGAGCCCAATCGCTTGAACCACATCCACTTACCCCCACCATTTTTTTTGTTGTTGTTGTTGTTGTTGTTTTTTAAGATTTATTTTCTCACCCCCCTTGTTATTTTGCACTCACTATCTGCTCTCTGTGTGTTCTTCTGTGTCTGCTTGTCTTCTCTTTATGCGGCACCGGGAACTGATCCTGGGACCTTCCGGAGTGGAGAGAAGCTGCTCAATCTCTTGCACCACCACAGCTCCCTGATCTTCTGCGTCTCTTATTGTCTCTCTTCTGTGTCTCTTTTTGTTGCATCATCTTGCTGCGCCAGCTCTCCAAGCAGGCCAGCACTCCTACGTGAGCCAGCACTCTGTGTGGGCCAGCTCACCGCACGGGCCAGCTTGCTTTTCACCAGGAGGCCTCGGGAATCGAACCCTGGACCTCCTATCTGGTAGATGGGAGCTCAATCGCTTGAGCCACATCTGCTTTCCCCCACCATTTACTTTTACTGTACAGACTATCAGTTTGGTCCCATATCACATACTACTTTGAATATTCACTTATCCGTCTTTTTTTTTTTTTTTTTAATTTTTTTAATGATACTGGAAATTGAACCTGGGACCTTGTACAGGTGCTCAACCACTGAGCTCCACCGGCTCCCCATCTGTTTTGTCTTAAGTATCACTGTTTCCAGAAAATCTTTAAATATATATTTGTTTTGTTTTCCCCTACAAAATCTAATGCAATAATATATCAATAGAAGTTAATGATTTAATGGGACAAATTAAAAATTAGTAAAAAAAAAGACCCTTTCTGTTAGTTCCTACAAAGACTGAAACCATCACTCTCTGTAAGATAGCCAAGATAGTGTTTTTTGTTTTTTTTTTAGACATACAGGCTTAAAGGAAAAAACAAAACTCTTGTGTGTTTGTGTACGTGTGTGTATCCATGATTACCTTTTTGCATAAGATCAAAAGGAAGTGATCAGAAATTTAAAAAATAATGTCAAAGGGTACCTTGAACTGACTGAGGAAACAGAGAGCTCATATAACTGAGTAGCCAGGAAAAAAATAAATATAGTTCTGGCAGATTTTAAGATCATTTCTCCTAGCATACATACCAATAATTATTGGTTTTGATTGACTATTGATTTATTCACTCAGTCAACAGATCTTACTACTCTTTGAAGGGCAAGACAAGATTTTATAAGCCATATGGTTCCCTAGCCTACTTGCCTAAATTCATATGTCGAGCTTATTAAAATGTAGATTTCCCAGACCCATATCAAACCTAATGAATCAAAATGGAGTAGAAGGGGTCTGAGAATCCACATTTTAACGAGTTCTTCAGATGATTCTCCTATACAATAAAATCTGAGAAAATCATAGCACTAAGAGATGCAAAGATAAACTAATGACAAAATCTCAACAGAGACTATCTTTTTCAGTATTATATGCACATCTCACCCTTACTATATAACAGGCATATAGCACTGGAAATATTAATTTGAGATATAAAGCAAGAAGTAAAAGTCTTTTCCAGCTAGGCAAAGAACAAAAAAGTCTTCATGGAAAAGACAGGTGGGTTTTGAGTTCAGATGAGTTAGAAGAAAGCACCTATAACCGAGTGGAATGGAAAGAATAAAAAAACCAGAAAATTATTTCATGCAGGGTACTATCCAAGTGATGAAGCATCAGCCTAGACTAGAATGACTAGGCCACCTCTGATCAAGCCACTCCCTGAAAAATAAGGCAGGAGCAGAAACTCACCTTCAGCCTTAGAAAGGCCTAGACCAAGGGGAACTAAGCCCTGCTTCTCTTCTTTTGTTGCACAGCTATATGAATCATAAATTTTAAGTCCCTTCCATGTGCTCACAGTATAATCTAAAAATAATGACCAGCCAATCTCTGCTCTAAAAAAGTACCACAGGCGGAGTGGGCACAGTTCAGCGGTTGAGCACCTGTTTCCCATATATGAAGCCCCAAGTTCAATCCCCAGTACCTCCTTAAAAAAAAACAAACAAAAAAAAAAAAAAACAAGGTACAGCAAACTCAGTAGCTTAAAACAACAGAAATTTATTGTCTTACAGTTCTGGAGGCTAGAACTCCAAAACCAAGTGGCAGCAGGGCCATGCTCCCTCTGAAACCCATAGGGAAGAATCCTTCCTTGCCTCTTCCTAGTTTCTGATGATTTGCCAGTAATCTTTGGCTTACAGGACTTGAGGTGCATATACTTCAATGTCTGCCTCACATGGCATTCTCCCGTGTCTGTGTGTGTCTGTGTCCAAATTTTTTTTTTTTTGTAATGATACCAGTCACATTGGATTCGGGTCCACCCTAATCAAGTTTGACCTATCCTAATTTACTACCTCATCCTAACTACATCTTCAAAGATCCTACTTCCAAATAGGGTCACATTCATGGGACTGGAGATTAGTACTGAAACATATCTTTTTGGGGAACATAATTCAACCCACTAGCCAATGGAAAAAGGGCAGGTATATGGATTTCCATTTACATCCCATGCCAAAATCATGAGTCTAACTTTGGCCTAAATTGCTTATAATTACCTGGCCTTTGAACAACCACATGACTCTGCCACTTTTCAGTACCCTCAATGCTGGACCTTGTTTCTGACTTCAATCTATCACCGAAAGTCAAAATATCAGCAGTGGATCAGTTAATGACCTGTAGCATAGTTTAATTGCCTCCTATACAGCAATTCTATAGATGTCTACCTGTTTCCACTACTGGCTTTGTACAGTCAAGTCTCTACACAGTTGTGCAGTGATTTTTTAAAATGCAAATCTGACCGTGTTAGTCCCATAGGTTAGCACCTGACTCAATACCTTCCGATATGCTTATACATTACTGTATGCAATGATATTAACCACTTTGGAAAACTGTTTGGAACAATCTTATTAAATCAAATCTACATTTACCATATGGCCCACTCCCGAGATGTTTATCTGAAGGAATGAAAACATATGTCCAACAAAAGACCTATACATGAAGGTTCATGGCAATTTTATTCATAATGGATAAAAAACTGGAAAACACTCAATTAGCCAGCAAGAGGCAAACAGAAAAACACGATATGTTCATTCAATGAAATACTCCTTAGCAATAAAAAAAAAAAGTGCTTATATACACAACATGGATAAATCTCAGAAACATGCTGAATGAAGGAAGCCAGACACAAAAGACTAAATACTGTATGATTCCATTTATATGAAGTTCTAGAAAATGCACATGAATCTATAATGACAGAAAAAAAATCAATGGTTGCCTGGGGAGAGGGAGCTTTCTGGGGTGTTGGCGATATTCTACACCTTGATTTGACTGGTAGTTACAGAGAAGTATAGATTTGTGAAAACTCATTGAATTGAACAATTAAAATGGATGCATTTTATTATATCTGAATTATGCCCCAATAAGGTTGATTTTAAAACAAAAACAAACAAACAAAAATATCAGCAATGGAAGAAGACAACTAATCTAAATTCTCCATGGTACCACTGGGAAGATTAAGTACCAGTTGGTAACAAGTTCCAGAACCCAGATCTCCCAGCTGCCTGTAAACTATTCTTTCCAGTGTCCCACGGACAAGCAATGTTTAAATTGCTTTATTTACTTTGAGCCAAAGGTATTAAGCTAGCATCTCCTACTTGAGCAACTCTAGGGGTCATCAGTCACATTATATGCTATGTGGATAGTGCCCCCTAGAGTACAACTCGAGAACACAAGGTGAATGGTGCCCCAGGAATTATATGAGGTATGTCAGTTAGGTCTTTCAAAAAATATACTTGATGTCAAGATTTTATTTTATTTTTTTATTTTTTATTTTTTGAAAGATTTTTTTAAATTTATTTATTCATTTATCCCCCCCTTGCTGCCCGTGCTCGCTGGGTCAGCTAACCACGCCGTGCAGGCGGGCTTGCCTTCACCAGGAGGCCCCGGGAACCGAACCCGGAGCCTCCCATATGGTAAACGGGAGCCCTACTGATTGAGCCACAGCCGCCTCCCTCAAGATTTTATTAACATACTTTATTATACAAAGCACCAGAGATGAATCCAGTAGCTTAGGATGATTACTACTGATGTTTAATGCAACCAACAAAAGTATCCTACATCATCTTCTGGTTTTTTGAAGCCCTTTATTTTAAAATGTTAACTAGCCTAATAAATCTTTTACTGATAAGCATGGTCTTGCCACAGAACTTCTTAATGGAATCTGAAAAGTTTCAAGTTGTTTTTCAAATAAGCATGTTATGAGGGTTGTTTCTCCATGCATATCAACCAGATTATGATTTTTAATGGTATATACATGCAACTCTTAAAGATATACAGAATGCTCTACACTTTAGCTGAAACAATGTGAGTTAAAAGAAAAAAAAAAAAAACGTACAAAGTTGGGGCGTTTAAAATGGATAAAGGTAAATAAATAAATAAATCTAAAAAACATATATGAAGTGGCACAAAAAAATGGTTTACTGACACAAACTTCCATTCTTTTGCACAAATAACACTACTCATTTGAGGACCAAAATCAAATTTTTTTAAATTAGTCAATTACAATTCTTTTGAAGCTAACTTTAATCAGATAAAAAATATTTCTACCATTGCCATTACATCATAAAGTTCAACTTATTTTCCCCCTTGAAACTTTAATCTCATCCAAAACCAAAAATTTACTTGCCTGTCACCCACAAAGTATTTTGCTATACTGCTCCTAAATTAACTATATAACCAACTAATTAATTATTTTAGCACCTAACTGTGTTAGGCATTTTCAGGAATACAAAGATATCCAAAAGGTATGTTCCAGTCCTTAAGGTTATTAAGATATCAACTCAACAGGGACGTAGAGAATGGAGGGAAATGAGTAACTGAAATAGGCTTCATTGACTTGAAACATGAGGAAGAAGGCGCTCACATTTGAAAATGGAAGAGAGCACTCAGGGATGGGAGAACAGAATAAACAATACAGAAATAAGATAAGCACGGAAGCATTCGTTCATTCACTCAGTGCTCATATTAGCAGCAGGCTAAATATTTACTGAGTATCCACATTTTTTCCAGGCACATGGCTAGGATTACTATGCTTTCTCTTTCAATCCTCACAAAATGTTGTAAGGACCTTCCCACAATATTCTCTTCCTAAAATGAACAGACAGGACCAGAGGTTAAGGAATTTGCCCAGGATTATGCAGATCTTAAGAGGCAAAGGAAGAATTCCAATCCAAATCTCCTAATCCCAACTCTGATGCTCTGTCCCCCTGCGTTGGTTTGAAGCTGTATGAACCCCAGAAAGGAATGTTCTTAAAGCCAATCCATTCCTGTGGGTGTAAACTTATTTGAAGTAGGGCCTTCGGATTAGATGTTCTTGGAGAGTTTTGCCACCCCAGGGTGCAGGGAGGGTGGAGCACATTCCTCAAAGATTAGGGCGGTTAAGGTCAACACTCCATAGGTCTGAGAGGGGTGTACCTGTTCCCCATGAATTAGAGAAGGCCAGGTGGTCAACCCATTGCTCTGAGAGGGTTGAGCCTGTATGCCAAAGGTTAGGGGGAATGTTGTCTTCACCTCACTGTACTACGGGGGCTAAGACTCTAACCTAAAGATTGGATAAGGTGTGGCAATCACCCCAACACTCTTGGAGGGTGAGGTCTGGAGCTTGGTCAACACCCAGATGCTTGATGAGGGTGGAACCAAGCAAGTGGCTGTTAGACAAGCCTGTGGAAAGGGTGGGTCCCCATGTGGCCCCATGGAGAAGAAACCACCATCTTAAGAATGACTCTCAGACTTTGAAATCCAATGGAGGATGCCCTGCAGGTTTACTGAACTGTAGAGGATCCATGACTCATGTTTAACATCCCAATTTCTCCTCATGATATTGAAAATTTTTATCCTTTGTCTTTCCATTTGTGTATCGAAAGCAGTGAAATGATTTTGTAAGTTTCAGAGGTCTACAGCAGATGGGATTTTACCTGAAGACAAAGTGTATTTCTTTAATCTGATTATGATATGATTTTGTACTTGAATTGTTACCAATTTAAGTTTTTTTGAATATTGTAATGTATTTTTGGAATTCAAAGGGTGGAATGTAGCCGCCTGGGAATTTGATGTAATTATGAATTCCAAAAATATAATGGATCATGCTTATAAACTGATCTGTTAATCTGGGCATGATTAAGTAATGATTAGGGCGTTGATTGGGCCACATCAGTAGGATGCTGAGCCCCACCTCTTGGTGGGTGGGGGAATGGAATATAAAAGGCCAGGCAAAGGACAGAGGAGGCAGTTTTTTGAGAAGCAGTTTTGATGTTGGAAAGGTCCCAGGAGAAGAGAAGCACTTCCCCTGATCGTCTACAGCTGACCTTGTGGAGGAAACAGGAGCTAAGCCCGGAGAGAAACGCAGCCCCAGGAAGAGAGGAAGCCCAGAAGCCTGAACCCTGGCAAACGCTGGCAGCTATCTTGCTCCAACACGTGGCAATGGACTGTGGTGAGAGAAGAAACTTAATGCTTTATGGCCTGGTATCTGTGGACTTCTACCCCAAATAAATACCCTTTATAAAGACCAACCTATTTTTGGTATTTCACATTAGCACCCCTTTGGCTGACTAATACAGGTTATTACTTCAGTTAAGGCATTGCCCAGGGTGGGTCTTAATCCTCTTACTGGAGTCCTTTATAAGAGAATGTAATTCAGTAAGAGGAGAGAAAGCCAGGGAAGCAAGAAGCTGAAAGCAAAGAAAGCCAGAAGAGAAGGGAGAGACAAGCAGACACCGCCATGTGCCTTGTTATGTGACAGAGGAGTTCAGGATTGCCAGCAGCCAGTCTTCAGGAATTAAGCATTGCCTGATGATGGCTTGATTTGGACAATTTTCTCAGCCTCAAAACTGTAAGTTAATAAATCCCCTTTGTTGGGAAGCAGCTGTGGCTCAATCAGTAGGGCTCCCGTTTACCATATGGGAGGCCCCGGGTTCGGTTCTCGGGGCCTCCTGGTGAAGGCAAGCCCGCCCACACAGCGTGGTTAGCTGACCCAGTGAGCACAAGCAGCAAGGGGGGGATAAATGAATTAAAAAAAAAATCTTAAAAAATAAAAATAAAAATAAATAAATCCCCTTTGTTAAAAGCTGACCTACTGGGAACAGATGGGGCTCAAGCAGTTGGGAGGTCCTTCTCACATGGGAGGTCCCAGGTTCGGTTCCCGGTGCCTCCTAAAAAAAAAACAAAAACAAACAACAAGCAAAACAAATGAAAAAAAAAAAAAAAAAACAATTCAGGGGAACCAATGCGGCTCAGTGGCTGAGTGTCAGCTTCTCACATACGAGGTCCTGGGTTTAATCCTCAGCCTCCAGTACCTCAAAAAAATAAAATAAATAAAAGCTGACCTATTTCACGTTGTCTGTATTTTGGCAGCCTAGCAAACCAGAACACCCCCCAATCTATTATTTTAAGTGGGGACTGAGCTGGTATAAATCAGACTAGTGAACATAGAGGTCAATTATTAGCCATCACAGTATGGAGGGATAAATTAGGACTTCATATAACCGGTTCTTGGGAGACATGATATGGACCCGAACAAAATAAAACCAATGAACACGTTTTCATAGCAGCAAGCAAAATGGCTGAGAGAGAAGAGTGATTGTTGAGAAGGGTATAAAATGATAAAAACGTGATTATTAAAAAAAGTAAAACTCTTTATTCACAGATGCCTAGAAAATCAAATGGAATCTACAAAAAAAGCTATTTAAATAAGTAAATTTAGCAAAGTTACAGAATACAAGATCAATATAGAAAAATCAATTGCATTTCTATATACAAACAAAGAACAATCAAAAATTGAAATAGAAAACAATTACCATAGTATCAAAATTATGAAATACCTAAGAGATAAATCTGACAAAAGATATGTAAGGCTGAAAACTTCAAAACACTATCTTGGGAAGTGGATGTGGATTAAGTGATTGGGCATCCGTCTACCACATGGGAGGACCCGGGTTCGATCCTCAGGACCTCCTGGTAAAAAGGCAAGCAGTCAAGCCCGGCCCGCATGGCAAACTACACAGCAAGATGATGATGCAACAAAAAGAGAGACGCAGGGTAAAGTCAAGGCGAGACGTGCCAGAAACCAGGAACTGAGGTGGCACAAAGTGACAGGGTGCCTCTCTCCCCCATCAGAGGTCCCTAGGATTGAATCCCGATGAAGCCTGGAGGAGAAAAACGAGAAAAGAAGGCAAGAAACAAACACAGAAGATCACCCAGCGAATGGACACAAAGAGCGGAGAAAAAGGGGGGGGGGAGGAGAGGGGGAAAAAAAACTATCTTAATTGTGGTTTCATAGGTGTATACATGTCAAAACTTATCAAACTGTACATTTTAAAGACACGTAAATTTACTGTATGTTAATTATACATCATTCTTTTAATTTTGAAATAACTGCAAACTTACAGGAAAGTTACAAATATAATACAAAAAATAACACAAAGAACCCCCCCAAAAAATCCCTATCCAGATACCCAGAGTTTGGTAACTTGTTAAGTTGGTACTTTTAACATTTTGCCACATTTGTTAAATCATTCTTTCTAGCTAGCTAGCTAGCTAAGCCATCCATCATCTGTTTTCTAAACATTTGAGAATAGATAGCATAAATCATGCTCCTTTACCACTTAATACTCCCATTTCCTTAAGAACTTCTTTCATATGTCCCAATAATGTCCTCTTGGGCCTTTTCTCCTCCTATACCTCAATTTTTTAAAAAGTCAAAGAAAAAAAAAAAAAAAACTATGTGTAAAGAAAAAAATAAAGGTATAGAAAAAAAAAAGTCAGGAAGAAGCACTGTTTGGTTAGGAAAGGGTGGGGAGAGCCCCAAATAGTCCATGCAGTTTGAAACAGCTGGATATGAAAAGACTAAAAGAAGCCAAATGGATATGATCTCTAGGCAGTGAGAAAAATGGATCTGAACCACAAAGAGGAATTGTTCCTTGAGACATAGCAGAAGACAGAGCACCAGGCACAGGAAGGTGCTAGGTTAGCATATACCTCAATAATCTATAACACACTATTTACGGTGCATTCCCTTAGCCTGTTAGCTTTTTAAAATTCAAAAGTAAGCCTACTCTCCTGGCTTATTTTACTGATAAATACAACTGAAACATGAGATGCAGACAAAGCCCACATTCTCTCACAGGTTCTGTCCAGACAATCTAAATTGGTTCAGCTTGCTTTGAGATAGTATTTCTCAAAAGAATCTAATACATCTTGTATAATTCATCTTGATAGTAAGAATTCAAGGAGACATACAGTTACACAGAAAATATCTGACAATGACATATTTCTTAAGCTGCTTAAAGCAAGGATGAAAATCATATCCAAAATATATCTTATCCTATAAATGTGGCATAAATACACTGCTCTAAATAAATTGATTATAACACACTGAAAAGAAGCGAATAGATTGCCTTTATTACTATCTCAATCAGGGACACCATTCATTACCCCTTCTTATAATTAATTACATTTTTCTGCCTTCGTAACTGTACTTGAACAATAGCACTTATTTCCTTGCGCTATTAAAGGTTAAACACTGTCCTACTCATCATGATGCTAAACATGATATTTTTTACACAGTGGGTACTGAAACAGGGAAAAGAGGAGTTTGAAGGCATAAGGTCAAAAAAAGACAAGACCAAGAAAGGCCTAGAAACCAAACCCAAGGCTCACCAGTTTTGGTTTCCCTTCATTAAGTCTGGTAACTGCATTGCTTATTGGGCCTTAGTAATAGGTACACAGGACTTTACTGCATTATTCTGTCTACTTTCGTGTATGGTCAAAATTCTCCATAATAGTTAAGAAAATAATAAAGGTAGGAGAAGATATGATTAAACCCTTCTTGTTCTTACTTTCCTACCTTTGAACTTTTATTTTTTCCTTTTAACTTGATCTTTGCCAGCCTCCTCTCTTTGTTGTCTACAGGTCTCCTGTATTACTAGCCATTTAACAAATGGTGGTTTGGAGGATAAAAGACAGACCCTTTGCACAGGCAGTGGAATTCCAAATGCTAGACTCTTGGCTCCACAATGTCTGATTCAGAAGAACTGCTGGGAGCTATTAGTTTAGCTCGCCCACCCAGGCATATAAGACTCCTAGAGTTCCTTTTACACCAATCCCATATGCCTCTCATTTATGCCTACAGTTTTGTAATCGTGTGCTTTTGTTTAGCACAGGAACGGATCCGGCTCAATGTGACCACAGAAATTATTAGGAAGGCCCAAGGATAAGGAATCCAGAAGGAAGGAGTTTCCAAAGTGGAATAGCAACAGCTTGGAACTTTTATTCTAGTGGGGCAATAATGCAACAAAATAGCATTTTCAAAATCCCCAAATACATGATGAGGAGGGTGTACAATAACAGTTTATGGGGGGCGGATGTGGCTCAAATGGTTGGGTGTCCGTCTCCCATATGGAGGGACTAGGTTCGATCCCCGGGACCCCCCGGTAAAATAATGAAAATATAAAAGGCGTGCGGGCTTTGAGGCCCTGAGCCCGGGAGTGCCACTAGGCCCCGCCAAGCCACGCAGCAAGATGGTGATGTAACAGGAGAGTGACACAAAGGGGAAGCCAAGACGAGACCTGCCGGAAAAACCAGGAACTCAGGCGGCGCAGGTGGCAGAACACCTCTCTCCCACATTGGAGGTTCCCAGGTTCGAATCCCAGTGAAGATAGGAGAAGGATAAGAAGAGAGGGCAAGAAACAGACACAGAGAATTGCCCAGTGAATGGACGCAAAAACAGCAAAAACGGGGGGAGGGGGAGGAGGGATGTGGGAAAAGGGGGTTAAAAATGGATAAAAAGTAAAAAAAAAAAAAACAAAAAAAAAAAAACAATTTATGAGATGCATTGTGGTCTAAATTAGAGCATTCACCATTTTGTAATACCTGGAACTCTAGCCTAGGTCAATCTGCGTACATTTCTTTCAAAAAATGTAAAAGTAATTTTCACACATGAATTGTATCTTCCTACTTACCATTGGTTGGCAGTACAAAATTTGACAGTAGTTACAGTTCCATGATGAACTCTCCATACACCAATCCAGTTATTTTTCCTACCAACTACACAAATTTACAAGATGGCTAACCTCAATTAATTGTAAATCCCAGGGAAGAAGTACCCCTCCCTCCCAATTTATAATAAACCCAAGTTCTTTCATAATGGAAAAACAGTTGGCTATCATTTCCCAACATGTGTTTCATGTCATACTAATCCCTTGAGATGCTAAAGTTGAGATGTTGAAGGTAAGGAGAAGGAAATTCTATAGCAGTCACTAAGTTTAGGAACACCTCATACTGTATCATCCCCTTACAATTCACGGACAGTCTTAGTAGAGATCTAAGAAAACATTCAGTAAAGAAAATAATGCCAATTTTCATGAAAAAGTTTTTGACCATGGTACTCTTTTTTTCCCTCATAACACCTACTGATATCTTATAGAATAATTTTATAGCATAGTTCCTTGGGAAATACTATAACAGACAACAATATTGTTGTGGTAGTAGTAAATAAACAAAATTCAACAAAGTTGAATATGGCTTTTATTGATCTATAATATTAGCTGGATACAAAAAACACAATTAAGTAGGAGAATAACAAAATAGAGACTTAGAGATTAGTAGGAGAATTGAGGGCCCTTGTTTTAGAAACTGCCTTATCTGAATCTCTAATTTTGTTTCAAAATCTTCTTTTGTTTTTTAAGTATTACTGCTTTCTTCTTTCTTGATACAAAGATACTGGAAGGGGGAAGCGGCTGTGGCTCAATCAGTGGGGCTCCCGTTTACCATATGGGAGGCCCCGGGTTCGGTTCCCGGGACCTCCTGGTGAGGGCGGGCCCGCCCGCACGGCGTGGTTGGCTGACCCGGCGAACACAAGCAGCAAGGGGGTGATAAATGAATAAATAAATAAAATCTTTAAAAAAAAAAAAAAAAAAAAAAAACAAAGATACTGGAAGTAATCTTATTCTTAGTTTTGTTTGTTTTTGTAACTCATAAAGACAACAAAGTAAAGGGGAGAAAGATGGAAAGAACTCCTGCAGCAATTAATCTAAAGTCAGAAGAGGAATGGAAGGTTATTAAAGAGAACATGAATGGGAAAGAAAAATGTCATAAACTGAAAATAACTGGACCATGGGTAATGCAAACTCCCAATGAGAAAAGGAAGTATGTTAAACACTTCCTCACATCAGCTGACTGCGAGCATTTATTAGTAAGCCAAAGGGGTGCTGATGTAAAATACCAATAATCGGTTGGTTTTTTTTTTTTTTTTTTAAAGATTTTTTTATTTATTTATTCATTTATCCCCCCCTTGCTGCTTGTGCTCGCTGGGTCAGCTAACCACGCCGTGTGGGCGGGCTTGCCTTCACCAGGAGGCCCCGGGAACCGAACCCGGGGCCTCCCATATGGTAAATGGGAGCCCTACTGATTGAGCCACAGCCGCTTCCCTCGGTTGGTTTTTTATAAAGGGTATTTATCTGGGGTTGAAGCTTACAGTTACCAGGCATAAAGCATAAGTTTCTTCCTTCACCAAAGTCTGTTGTCATGTGTTGGAGCAAGACAGCTGCTGACATTTGCCAGGGTTCAGGCTTCTTGGGCTCCTCTCTTCCCGGGGCTCTGTTTCTCTCCCGGCTCAGCTCCTCTGTTTCCTCCACAAGGTCAGCTATAGATTATGAGGCTCTCTAGCGTTTGCTTTGCTCCACAAGGCCAGCTGTGAACTGTCAGGCGAATGGCTCGGTTTTTTTCCCAGGGCCTTCTCTCCTTCCTCACGACCAAGCTCCTCTGTATGCTTACTTCCCGGGGCTCCAGCTCAAGATTCCACATCAGAACTCCAACTCAAAAACTCCAACTCTGTCCTTTGCCATGTCTTTTATCTTTGAGACCCTACCCACCAAGGGGTGGGGCTCAATGCTCTACTGACATGGCCCAATCAAAGCCCTTATCATAACTTAATCATGCCCAGATGAACAGACCAGTTTATAAGCACAATCCAATATCTATTTTTGGAATTCATAACTATATCAAACTGCCACAGAGCACTATGAGCAAAGGACTTGGTATTGGTTGAAACAGGCTGATTAGTTAGTTCTTAAACAGATAACCTTGACTTTCACCCAAAAAAATGAACATTTTAAAAAGAGTTGAGGGAAGCAATGCGGCTCAAGCAGCTGGGCGTCTGCCCTACCAGATGGGAGGTACGGGGTTCGGTTCCCGGTGCCTCCTAAAGAAGACAAGCAAGACAGCAAGCTGACGCCACAGGCTGGCGTGGCGAGCTGACGCAACAAGATGATGCAACAAGGAGGCACAACAAGGAAATACAATGAGAGACTCAACAAGCAGGGAGTGGAGGTGGCTCAAGCGACTGGGCGCCTCCCTCCCACATGAGAGTTCCCGGGTTCGGTTCCCGGTGCCTTCTAAAAAGAAGACAAGTAGACACAGAGAGCACACAATGAATAGACACAGAGAGCAGTCAGCAAACACAAAACAACGAGGGGCGGGGGGAAATAAAATAAATCTTTGAAAAAAAAAGGGTTGAAATAGCTATATATACAACTCTATCAAAAAGGTGTAGAGCAGCTATGGAGCGAGTTAATCCACAGTGTATTGTGGGAACACAGGCTCAGGCACAACAGACTTTCAACAAATAACCACTGTAGTACTTACACAGCACCAAGGGTCCAAAAGACCAAGGGAAGAGATCCTATTGTGGCCACTCCCCTGGGGAGGCCAACTGCTCAAGTCAGGGTCAGTGAATGGTGGCTCCACATGCCCTGTTTCGCACCAGAGATGAGAGCCATTTGTGCAGCCCAAGTGTTGGGTTTTTATACACCCCAAAGGAAGTGGGTCCTGCCAGTGAGCAAAAAGCATTTAACAAGTAACCTTTGTGCCCTGACATGCTGCTGGGGCTGACAGATATTTAATATCTCCCCCAGGCTGCTTGTGGTCTCCAGTGAAACAGAAACACACTGAACACCTGCACACAAACATGCAAAAACAGAAACATGCCAAACACCTGCATGCAAACAAGAAGAAATGACAACATACCAAACACCTGCATATAAACAAGAGGCAAAAAGAAGGGGGGTAGATGAGGGATGGGCAATGGCCACTGAGTGTGTCCATGACTTCCCTAGCAGCTTAAGAGGCCACTTAAAAGTCATATTCCTGACTCCACACTCAAGAGTTCAATTATGAGTTGGGGGCAGAAATAAAACTTATACTTGAGTCAGTGGTTGATAATGGCCTGATCCAGGATCCTCTACTTCAAATAAGAGGGAAAAACAATCCACCAAACAATCAAACAAGTCAAAAACGTCTGGATTCCCGGAATGATCTGCTCTTCTCTAGATGACTTTGAAAGCCTATCCTTCAAGGCCTGATTCTGATGACATATTCCACACACAACTTTTACTGATCACTTCCTTTATTCCACTCATCTTAATTTGTCTCAGTTACTTCAGTGCACAGGCCATACCTCTCACTAGGTATCAGATTTCTTAAGATCTGAGAAATTTATCTCATGTACAATTCCATGCTCTTTGCCTCTTATGTAAAAGATGCTAGATATATTTTGTTTTCGAAGTTTGGACAAATCACAATTTTCAGAGCTCAGATCAATAAAATTTGAATAATCAGAAACCAAATACTTCGTTTTTAAACATATGCAAATTAAATAGTGAATAATAAATGTATCTGGAAGATCAAGATAAAGTTTTGGTTTTTTTTTAAAAAAAAAAAAGGCTCCTGGATTTGGCAAACTTCAGCAAATATAGATATATATGGCTAGAATAGTCCCACAAGACTTATAATACAGCTAAGGACTTGAACTAAGTAGTTTACTGCAAATTCATCCTATAAAGTTAGGAAACATTGGAATGCTCATACAGTCTGATGATGACAGGTGTACAGATCTGTTTAGACCATCATTCAAATGCACACCTGCACTCATGTGAAAGTATCCCTTTATGGCCTCTTATCCCAAATATTGCAATGAAGGCCAGATAAATAAGATGTGGAAATAGGAGGCCTTTCATCCACAAAGCAGGAGCAGATAAAAATAAACTACTCTCCAAGGGACAAGAGAATGGTCCTCCAAGAACAGGCCTCTTTACATGGTATTATAGCATAAGACATAAATTTCCTTTATTACAATCAATTTGAAATTTTTTTGTTCTCATTAAAAAAGACAGGTGTACCCACAACAATCTAAAATTAATATCACATAAGAAACTATAGTTCTAAATTTGGATTTTTGACAACTTTAGACTTTTAGTGTTGCCATAAAAGAAATTTATCAAACACTTTTTGGTTTAGTTGAAAAGCCATCTTCTGGGCAAAGGATATGAACAGACATTTCTCCAAAGAATTATTCAAATGGCCAATAAGCACATGAAAAGACACCCAACATCATTAGCCACTAGAGAAATGCAAATCAAAATCTCAACCACTTCAAAACCACCAGGATGCATAATAAAAAAGTTAGATAATAACAAGTGTTAGTGAGGATGTGGAAAAAACTGGAGCCCTCACACACTACTGGTAGAAAGGTAAAATGGTGTAGCTGCTTTGTAAAACAGCCTGGCAGTGTCACAAAAGTTTAAACACAGAATTACCATATGATAATATGGTATACCAAATAGAACTGAAAGCAGGGACTCAAATAGATACTTGTTGCATGTCAATGTCCACAGTAGCATTAACCAAAATAGCCAAAAGATGGAAACAACCCAAATGTCCATTAACTGATGAATGTATAAAGCATGCTATATCCAAAGATGGAATTTCTTCAGCAATAAAAAGGAATGAAGTAGGGGGTGGATGTGGCTCAAATGGTTGGAGCCACATGGAGTCTGCCATATGGAGGGACCTAGGTTCGATCCCCGGGACGTCCCGGTAAAATAAAATAAAAAATAAAAAATAAAAAAAAAAAAGGAATGAAGTACTGATGCATGCTACCACAGATAAATCTCAAAAACATTATGCTAAGTGAAAGAAACCAGTCCCAAAAGACCACATATTGTATGATTCCATAAAATGAAATGTCCTGAATGGACAAATTTATACAGACAAAGTAGATTAGGGTTGCCTAGGGCTCTATGAACAGGGGAATTGCGAATGACTGCCAAGAGGTATGGAGTTTCTTTCTGAAGGGATGAAAATGTTCTAAGATTAGACTGTGGTGATGTTTGCACCACCCTGTCAACACACGCAAAAAAACTAAACCATATACTTGATTTTTTTTTTTTTTTTTTTTAAAGATTTTATTTATTTATCCATTTATCCCCCCCTCGCTGCCCGTGCTCGCTGGGTCAGCCAACCACGCCGTGCGGGCGGGCCTGCCTTCACCAGGAGGCCCCGGGAACCGAACCCGGGGCCTCCCATATGGTAAACGGGAGCCCTACTGATTGAGCCACAGCCGCTTCCCTAAACCATATACTTTAAATGAGTGAATTGTATGGCATGTGAATTATGTATCTATAAAGTTAAAAAAAAAGCGATTGTCTACATTATTTTCTGACTTACATACAACCATACATATGACTAATTTCAAATTAATACCAAGAAGAATTATACCTTATTATACCTTTTCCTGGAGTATAACTTATCCAGCTCACTTCTAGCATAGTGTGGCAGTTTGGTATTGTTTATGAATTCCAAAAATAGATACTGGATTGTGTTTGTAAACTGGTCTGTTCCTCTGGGTATATTAGATTGTATTAGATTCAGAGGTTTCACTTTTACTTTATTAAATCAAGATTAGGGCTTTTATTTGACCACGTCATTAGGGAATGCAGGGTGGAGTTCCCATTTCCTTGGCCAGGATAAAACAGACTCTCATATGGAAGTAAACACACAGAGAAGGAGAACACAGAGAGTTGAGTTTTTGATGCTGGAGCCCCAGGGAGAGAGCCAAGCAGCTGGGCCCAGAAAAAGACGAGCCCTGGAGAAGAGAGACAAGCCTTACGCCAGCCTACAGCTGAGATCGGAGGAAGCTGAGACCACGGAGCCTTAAAAGAAAGGAGGAAGGCTGAACCCTTGCAGACATCGCCTGCCATCTTGTGTCAACACCTGGCAACAGACTTTGGGTGAGAAAGTACCTCTTATGGCACCTTGAGGTGGACTCTTTAGGGCCTGGTAACTGTAAGCTTCTACCCCAAATAAATACCTTTTAAGAAAGCCAACAGATTTCTGGTATTTTACATTAGCATCCCTTTGGCTGACTAATACACATAGCAAGACATAAAAGTAACTCTCCTATAAGCACATACTTCTCTCTCATTAAAATTGATCTTGGGGGAAGTGGCTGTGGCTCAATTGGTTGGGCTCTCGTTTACCATATGTGAGGTCCCAGGTTTGATTCCTGGGGCCTCCTGGTGAAGGGCTGATGGCCTGCACAGCACAGTGAGCTGAAGCAGCAAGATGACACAACAATGGGAAATAAGCAGACAGAAAAACTCACAGCAAATGGACACAGTGAGCACAAGCAGCAAGGGGGGATAAATAAATAAATAAAATCTTTAAAAAAATTTTTTTGATCTTGGCTGGTTGGTTGTTTCAGTATGAAACTGAACATCTGGATAGGGAAGAAAACCTTAAAAATAAATTTCAAAAAATATATTTTATTTGAAAATAATATTTGCAAGTTTGTAGCATGTCCATCTAGCCAAATTCCAAAAAACTAAAAAAAGGAAGGGACAAATTTTACACATCACTTAAGAACCCACTAGTCTGCAAGTCCCTTAGTTATTCCAAAGCCATACCCATCTAAATTGTTACATAACCATATCTCTATTGCAACCCTCAGATTCCAGATTTCAACAACACTTTCAAAGAATCCAAAAGTCACAAAAATATGAAAAAGAGAATAAAAGAAGGAACTTTAAAATGTCATCTAAAGGTCACCTAGTTTACCTACATTCTTAGTCTCTTCTTCCCTGCCTCCCTAGGACTCTTAGCCCACATGTCTCATGGCAGAACACAAGTCTGTTTTGATTTTTTAAAGTAAAAAATCTTAAAGTTTACTAAGAAACACTCCAATTTTTATTTAATACCAACTATATGCCAGGCATTAAGTTACATGTAATTCTTTGACTCAAAAAATAAAAAAGTACCTGTACATATTTTGGTGATATGTCTACTCTGAAACCTAGCTGCAACAAGTGTAACTGTAAAAAAAAAAAAAAAACCCTTCAGGAATAAATTGGCTTTTAAGTCCAAAGACGCTCTGCATGCCTCCCTTCCTCCACCATTTCCATCCCCTTCTTTTCTTTTTTTTTTTTTTCCCGCAGCATGTGTCTCCATGTTCCTCTGGGAACACGGGTTTTTTTTTTTAATTGTATGGATCTCCACCCACTGAAGCATGGACTTCTTTTTGATCATTGCTCTATCTCCACTACTAGGTTCTAGTACCTGGCACATACGAGGCACTCAATAAATATGTGTTGAATAAATGGATATTCATGCACAAAGTCAGATCCATAGATTTTTTTCCCTCCTCTGGCCTTCCCGTAGGATTATTTTTGTAGAACATCACTTTAACTTTACATACTTGGTTTTCATACAAGAAATAGGGGAGTGAGCATAGCGCAGTGGTTGAGCACCTGCTGCCCACATACGAGGTCATGGGTTCAATCCCTGGTACTTCCTAAAAATAAAAAAATAATAAAGAACCATTTACGGGAAGCGGCTGTGGCTCAATCAGTAGGGCTCCCGTTTACCATATGGGAGGCCCTGGGTTCGGTTCCCTGGGCCTCCTGGTGAAGGCAAGCCCGCCCACACGGCGTGGTTAGCTGATCCAGCGAGCACAAGCAGCAAGGGGGGGATAAATGAATAAATAAATAAAATCTTAAAAAAAAAAAAAAAAAAAAGAACCATTTACTGTGCTTCCTTCATTTTATTTACAACTCCTAACAATCAAGTTCGATTGGGAGCAGAAAGCAGACCCCAGAGAGCACTGAGCAGCCCCACTGCCACCGCCAGCCTCAGGAGGAGCCACAACTGCTGCAGCCGGCCCAGTCACCATCAGAGCAACCATAAGCAGCGAGACCCAGCAGCCGCCTGCCACTCAGCCCTCAGCAGCACTGCAAACACCAGGCCCAGCACCACTGGTAGCAGCACCTGCCGGCGAGAACAAGTCATCACAACAAAAGTTTGGGAACAGTAAAATGGTTCAATATAAGAAACGGATATGGTTTCATCAACAGGAATGACACCAAGGAAGATTGTTTGTACACCAGATTGCCATGAAGAATAACGCCAGGAAGTACCTTTGCAGTGTAGAAGAGCAGAGACTGTGGAGTTTGGTGGTGTTGACGGAGAAAAGGGGGCAGAGGCAGCAAACATCACAGGTCCGGGTGGAGTTCCAGTGCAAGGCAATAAATATGCGGCAGATTGTAACTATTATAGATGTTATCTACATCATAGGGGTCCTCTAAGCAATTACCGACAAATAGTGAGAGTGGGGAAAAGAAAGAGATCAGAGTGTGCTCCTGAAGGCCAGACCCAACACCACCACCTTACTGCAGGAGATTCCCACCTTACTATATGCAGAGATCCTATGGGCACTGACCATAGTATTCCAACCCTCTTGTGCAAGAAGTGATGGAGGGTGCTGACAACCAAGGTGCAGGAGAACAAGGTAGACAAAAGAGAAAGAATATGTATCTGGGTTATAAACCACGATTCCACAGGAGCCCTCCTCACCAAAGACAGCCTACAGAGGACGGCAAAGAAGATATGAAAAATCAAGGAGATGAGACCCAAGCAGCCATCTCAATGTCGATACTACCGTATCTTCAATTACTAACTAACCCAGAAGATGGCAAAGAGACAAAAGCAGCTGATCTACCAGCTGAGAAGTCGGCTACTCTCAGCTGAGCAGGGCAGGGCTGAGTAAATGCCCACTCACCATCTTTACCATCATCTGGTTTAGTCATCCAACAAGAAATGAATGTGAAATTCCAACAATAAGAAATGAACAAAAGATTGGAGTGGAAGATCTTAAGTGCTTGTTTTTGTCCATTGACCAGATAGCTAGAACTATCTGCATTATCTACACAACATGGAGTTATTGTTTTGACCTAAATGCATCTCTTTTTGGTAATGACAAATATGTTTTTTTAAAAAGCCTGGTTCTTCTCAATACACCTTTAAAGGTTTTTAAATTGTTTCATATCGGGTCAAGTTGAGATTTTTAGGAACTTCATTTTTAATTTGTAATAATTGTTTACAACTTGATTTTTTTCCAAAAAAGTAAACAGCTGAAAGCATCTGTTAATAAAGGTCTTAAATAATTGTCTTTATGTTAAACAAACAAACAAAAAAACCACTAACAATCCACTTTTGTTTAAATTCATTTTAAAGATCAATGTGATAAAATAAAACATTTTAGAGTTCAGGGCCAGGAAGATGAGCTGGCATGGTGTCCTTGCTTAGAAAAGGAAAGCGGTGGGGGATTGGGAGAGGGTAAGGAAAGGGTAGAGGCAATGTCTAATCCCACAGTGTTTCTTGAATCCTCAACAGTTTAATATTTACTGTGTTTTTGCATAGGCTGATAGAATTTACCCTTACACTCTCACTCCTCTTACTCTCCTACTTGATTCTTGTCAGGAAGGGTGTAAACACAATAAATATCAAACTTCTCTCATCCTCTTAATTAGTTATAAAATCTATGGTTTTATCCAGTACACCTCAATTTTTAATGTATCTGGAGAATCACCTGGAGAATCTTGTTAAAATACAAATCAGTAGGAACGGGACAGACTCTGGGATTTTTTTTTTTTTTAAGGTACAGGGGCCAGGGATTGAACCCAGGACCTCATATGTGGGAAGCCTGTGCTCAACCACTGAGCCACATCGGCTCCCAAATTGGGTTTTTATTTTGTTTGTTTTGCTTGTTTTTGTTTTTTCTAGGAGGCACCAGGAACCGAACCCAGGACCTCCCATGTGGGAGGCGGGAGTTCAACTGTGAGAGCCACATTTGCTCCTGGATTCAATTTTTTTTTTTTTTTTTTAATATATATATATATATATTTTTTTTTTTTTAAGATTTTTTATTTATTTATTCATTTATCCCCCCCTTGCTGCTTGTGCTCGCCTGGTCAGCCAACCACGCCGTGCGGGCGGGCCCGCCTTCACCAGGAGGCCCCGGGAACCGAACCCGGGGCCTCCCATATGGTAACCGGGAGCCCCACTGATTGAGCCACAGCCGCTTCCCATCCCGGATTCATTTTTAACAAGCTCCCAGGTGACACTATGCTGCTAGTCCTCAAAATATACTATATGTATCTACTGGTCTGCCTGCCCCTTCTTGTTTAGTTCTTAAAGGCAGTAAGTATACAAACTGGTCAACTTTTGAAAACAATCCTTACAGGCCTATCAATCACCTGTGCCTTCTTTTCATCAGGCACAGTTCCTTGAACCTTTCAACTGGAGTTTCTTTTTCTTAATCATATTTTGAGATCTTCTTTGAACCTTCTCAAATGCTGTCTACATACATCTCTTAAACTGAGGTACATAAATATGAAGGTTTTAAACTTTCAGTATGATAAAGCCAACTCCTAGCTCCCTTCATGCACCCCAATGAGATGATTGTTTCTGAAATAATATTAATATGGATTCAATTTTTGTTTGTAGTCCCAGATGAGCTCAAATCATGTATATTACCAGTTGCTCCCTACAATAAATTGGCTCATTTACTTACATGGCTCTATTTCTCTGTAAAACATAAACTGCATTTGATCTACTGGATTTCACTACTGGTTTCTGATAGAATTTTTCAGAAGGTAACTTTGAAGTTTAACCCAATTCTCCAGGGAATCAGGCCCTAGTACTGGGGGAGTAACTTATTTTCTCTAGGTCTTAGTTTTTTCATCTGTAGAACAACTAGGGCCAAGAGTCATGGATGCTCTCTAAGGCTCCCTCTTCTAAGAACTTATACCTTTCGAGTCTCTATTTCCATTGTATTCTTTAGTATATGGGACACATGACTTTTGTTTTGTCCTCTTTTGCCTAATCACAGGTTCTTTTTGCTTACTTCCCAGTCCTCCAGAGAAAGGCACCTGTCATATCCTTATATGGGTAACACTCTGAGAGAAATTACAATAATTAGATGGAAATATACTCAAGTAACTAAAATCAAAATTTAAAAACAAATAAAACTTAAAATCATTATCAACTCCAATCTAATAAAAACATAAACAGCCAAATTTACACCATTTTTGGTTCATTTTTTTGTTGTTTTTGTCCTTACCACAGCCAACACCTGTCAAAGGTAAAAACTACACTTAGGTGTATGTGATGGTACTCTGGGGTAAGCTGTATCAAGGGGAAGCAGTCAATTAGCTCTTCTCCTAAGTCTCCGCAGCTGTGTTCTCCTGATGACAAAGTATCTTCCCACCTGCTTCCACAGATGGTACAGTTGCAGTTAAAGTAAAACACCTGGTTCTGTACAGTCATTCTATGCAGTTTGCTAGAACAATGCTAAAAGCAGATGAGGAGAGCCCAGATCAGCATTTTCATCCTATTACCCAGGTTTATTTTTTTTATTTTTATTTTTATTTTATTTTATTTTTTTTTTACTCACCACTATACTAACAAGGATATTACCCAGGTTTAGACTGACATCATTTTAAAATATATGATACTAAAATGCCTTCCATCCCCAATACACCAATAACAATAATGCTAAAGAATCGTTATAATGTGCAACAAACCCAAATTACAAATTTGGTTGGCAGCCACATACGAATCTACTTAATTTATAACATTTATAGGGGGAAAAAAACTGGTAAAACAAGGTCATTACTTACCAGCAGTCAACACTAAATGAATGGGAAATGCTTAAAAAAAAAAGTAAAAAATAAAAATTTCTTCCTAGCTTTATACTTAAGAAACTTTGAATTACAACTGAGAAAGATTTTATTCTCTCAATGGGACATTAGGTCAACATAACTTCTAATTAAATCATCAGAGAAATGTTCTTCCCATTAGGAAGATTTAGCGATACTGGTAAACTAAAACCAGTAATTATTTCCTGAGCAAATAAACGAACAAAAAAAGGTTGATGTAATAAATAATTTTTACGCCACAATCCATGAGTTAGTTTGATGTTGAAAAGTTAGACTTTTAAAGATTTTTAATGGCTTACAGAGAAAATTATATGAAATATTGGAAATTAGGGCTGTCCTAAGAATATAGTAAAATACAAATATGAGAGCTTTGTTACTAAAACACAATATAGCATTATCGGGTATATAAAATAAAAGGCAATCAGATAAAAAATATATTCCTCAAGGGAGCAGATGTGGCTCAGTGATTGAGCTCCAGCTTCCTGCATACGAGGTCCTGGGTTCAATCTCTGGCACCTCAAAAAAAAAACAAAAAAAAACATACATATATACATACATACATAAATATACATATATATATCTACATTCCTCAAGTGAATACTCTCTAAGACAGTAGTTAATTAAACTTGTATACACATGTGACTCTCCAGAGAGGATTTAAAACATGATGCTATCAGAAATTCTGATTAATTGATCTAGGATGCAACCTGATCAAATAGTGATTTTTTTAAATTCCCCAAGTAATCCTATTATTGTTTTAAAATCAGAACTTACATTAGAAAAATAAAATCATACATCTGATCCTCCCTTGTTCCTACCTCAGTTTTATCTAATCTCTCTCCTAATACTTTTTCAGACATCTCCATTTATCATGCTCACCACAAACTGTCCTCTATCAAAATAGGTTTTGCCCCATAACTCTCCCCCACCTAAATTTAGATTATCTCTGTCTGGTTTGGCAGTGTTTCTCAAAGTGTAGTCTTGAGACCACCTGTAAAAATTACTTAGGAAGCTAGAAAATTCCTGTGCCCCAATCCAGATTTCCCAAATTTAAATCACTAGGGTAAAGTCCCAGAAGGTACATTTAACAAGTTCTCAGATGCTTGGGATGTACACCAAGCATTGCTGTGTGCATTGCTTAAAATTATTTTTCCTTCCATTATCATTATTTTACTATAGCCTACATTTACCAGTTACTTGACATTAATTCACCTACATTACTCTGGAACCCTAAGACACATACAAACTCACTTCCTGTTAGGTCTGTCCTGTCTCCAGCAAGAGCCCAATATATCTTCCTAGTCCACTGATTTGCCCAGAACAGGTCTTGTGCAAATGTTAAACAACATACCACACAATGGCAGTTCAATTCCTTTTTCCTTCTGAGGAAAATATTAACAGTGCAAATTTAATGAGTGTGTCATTAAAAGTTAGATATTAAAAGGAAAATGCAATATTCTGTCATGTGTATTAGTTTACGATGGTGGAAATGATCGCCAAAATATCATCATAGCAGTCATGAGCTGAAAATGGCAAGGCTCCTATAACTTTGGCCTGAACAGGTTGATCTACCACCACCTGAAGACCTATTTCATTTCCAGCAGTTCTGTCTAGTTACAGTACTTCACAGGCTCATTAATTCCTTTTTCTACTACCAGACAGATGGAGAAACATTATCTACTATAATCACAGAATAGGTGTGTCTGCAAAGCCAATTGCTCCAAAATGGTCGACATTGCACTTTCTGAAAAAGAGAAAAGGATTTGAATGGTCCTTGGCAGCAGCCTCATGAAGCAATCATATACCCGCCTTTTTTTTTTTTTAAGAGCATTTGAAGGTTCTCTGAAATCAAAGTTGTGATCACTTTAAAGGTATCTCACTATTAACATTGAGCAAATCAGTAATTGCTATCGTTCATAGAATCTGTTCCCAAGTACTTAAAATGCAAGGAATAAATGTCTTTGCTATTGTTTAAAGCAAAGATCTGTTAGAACAGTTTTGTGGACTTCCCATATGACTGGAATTTATAAACTCTGCAAAATATTATATACAGTATAATTCCATTTATAAAGACACTATGTATTTGTATATTGCAGATATGTTGAAAGGCATACAAAAAGTCTGGAAATAAATACAAACTTTCAGAAATGAGATGAGAAGGAATTTTAACTTTCTACTCTATAGATTTGCTAGGATTTTCAAGAATCTTTGTATTACTGTTTTACTTTTATTACTTTTGTAGAATATTTTCCCAAAATTAAAGTGCAAATACTAGGGAAGCAGCTGTGGCTCAATCGGTGGGGCTCCCGTTTACCATGTGGGAGGCCCCGGGTTCGGTTCCCGGGGCCTCCTGGTGAGGGCAAGGCCCGCCCGCGCGGCGTGGTTGGCTGACCCGGCGAGCACAAGCAGCAAAGGGGGATAAATGAATAAATAAATAAAATCTTTAAAAAAAATAAAATAAAATAAAAAAATAAAGTGCAAATACTATTTAATAAATTGTTGTTCACTTTTAAAATAGCTGAGAAATGCAACATTGTAGCTAACAGTTAATCTGTACAATGCTGTGGTGTAATACAATCCAGAGTTAGGATTTGGGTTCAGGTCTTGTCTCTACTATCTAACCAGAGATATTCCCCTGAGTGAATTAATTCATTATCCTCTCAGCCTTTGTTTCCGCAACTGTCATTAAAATATAATGTGAAACACTGTTTTAAATGGTTAAATCTTTCTATTAATAATACACCGTGTACTTTATAGTTCATTAGGCAATGGTCATTTTACACATTTTACACAGAATAGTAAACATGGGAAGGTATGGTAGACTAGGCTAAATCTATACAAACTCAAGTGAATTTCAGTCACAGATCTTTCAAAGAAGTGCCCAGGACCCTCTCAATAAATAAATTTCCAATATTTTATTTTCTTGTCATCTAGATCTCACAAAAAGAGAAAAATTAATCTGCACAATCAAAATTCTAAATAATTAACTTTTACAAGTATTCAAATGATAAGACTGTTATCTCTGCATCACTCCAAAGGCCATGTGAGGTCAAACTTCCATCTTCATTCACCATTTGTTCTTTATATATCCTATCGCCAGTTAACATCTTCACATGGATGTCTTAGAGACATCTTAAATATAACATGTCCAAAATAAATTCTTGATTCCCCACCCATCCCCAAACTTCCCGGGACTCCTATTCCCAGCCTTCCCCAAATCTGTAAATTAGCAACTGGAGTCATCCTTGACTTCCCCCATCCCCAGTCCTCTTTTCTAATCCACTGGCAAATCCTGTTGACTCTACCTTTAGAATATATCCTGAATCCAACTATTTCTCCCTACTTCCACTGTTAATATTCTAGTCTAAACCACCCACCTCTCTCTCCTGGCTTACAGCAATAACTTGAACTCAAATTCCTGCTTCCACCCTGGCCCTACTAGAGTGTTTTCTCCAAGAGCAGAGTGATCCCTTTAAAAGGAAAAAGGAGATCGTATAAGTTTGAAATTATTTCAAAATAAAAAGTTTACAGGGAAGCGGCTGTGGCTCAATCAGTAGGGCTCCCGTTTACCATATGGGAGGCCCCGGGTTCGGTTCCCGGGGCCTCCTGGTAAAGGCAAGCCTGCCCGCACGGCGTGGTTAGCTGACCCAGAGAGCACAAGCAGCAAGGGGGGGAGGATAAATGAATAAATAAATAAAATCTTTAAAAAAAAAAAAAAGTTTACAGAAAAAAAAAGAACATGTCACTTCTTTGTTGAAAATCCTCCAGTGGCTTCCCAACTCATTCAGAAAATCCAAAACCTTATCAGACCTTCAAGGCCGTACATGATATGGCATCTGTCTGTCTCTCATCTACTGCTATCTCCTTATTCGGTGTACTCCAGTCAAATTAAACTCTTTACTGTTTTGTGAACACATCAAACACGCTCCCACTTCAGGGCCTTGACACTTGCTATTCTCATTGCCTGGACTGCTCCTCTCTCAGAGAAGGAAGTAAGCCAGCTCCCTTACTTCCTTCAGATCTTTGCTCAAATGTCACTTACTCAGAGAAGTCTCTATTAACCACTGTATCTATTAATCACTCTCTACCCCACCCCTCCTCTCTCTATCCAACATGCCTTCTTAATACTTACCACCTGAATATACTAAATATACTTTACCTGTAAAGAGTGTGTATGTATGTATGTATATATAATATATATTTTTAATCACATTTATTCTCAAGGTCTATGAAAGCAGGGTTTATTTGGTTCACTACTGTATCCCCCGTACCTTGCACAAAGTAGAGGCTCAACAAAAAAATTAAAAATACTAAGAAAACCAAGTGCTGGTAAGGATGTAGAATAAATGAAACCCCCATATAATGCTGGTGAAAATGAAAATAGGTATAATCACTCTGGAAAACTCTTTGGCAGTATCTACTAAAGCTGAACATATGCATACACTGTGAACTTCTAATTCCATTGCTAGGTATATAGCCAAAAAAAAAAATACACACATACGTGCACCCAAAATCATTCAAGAATGTTCCTTGCAGCATTATTCTTAATAATTATTCTCAAAAACTGGAAACAACCAAAATATCCATCAACAATTGAATAAACTGTGGTATATTCTTACAATGGAATTCTATACAGCAATGGGAATGACCTATTGCTATGCAAAATAACTTTTATGAATCTCATAAACAATATTGTTGAGCAGAAGAAGCCAGATACAGAAAAATACACACTGTATGATGATATAAAATCACCCCCCACCCCCCAAAAAAGATAAAACTAATCAATGGTGATAGGATAGTGGCTACCTTAGGGAGAGGGAGGAATAGTGACTGGTAGGTGACAGAGGTGGGCTTCTGAAAGTGTTTGCTGTTAATGTTCTATTTATGATCTGGTTACACAGGTATGATTACTTCGTGAAAATTTACTGAGCTGTACATGTATGATTTGTGTATCTTTTCTCTTTGAAAAAAATTATTTAAAGAGAAAAAAGAATAACAAAAGAAAAGAAACAGTCAATCTATCTTTCAAAAAGCTGTTAGAGCTAATATATCATTCATCTTTTAAAGATCACCCAGTTGTTAGCTATAAGCAAAAATTATTTTCATTTAAAATATAGTTCAAGATTAAGTGATTGGCTAAACTCACATCTTGAGTCACCTATGAACTGGAAGCCAGGTGTTGAGAAAACCAACTCAAGGCTCTTTCCACGTTAAGCTATACTGTCTACATCGATAAAAGGGACTTATTTAAACAAGAAAAAAATGTACACATGTTACTGACAGGTCTTTCTCCCAAAGGTTTCTTTTTAAAGTGTTACTACTCAGGGCAAATTTATAAAACCTGAAACACTATTTTCTCCCCTTAATCTGTGAGATCCGAATCAGTCTGTCATGTTCTAATATTTAATTGGCATAGACTGTCTGCCTGTTTTCCCTGTAATCTCAAAGAGGGTTCACACATGTAAACAGGGTTGATCTGGCAAATGAATAAATGTACAAAGAGATCATCTCCTTAAAACAAATTTGTACTCCACACATGGCCAAACTCTCACACAATAAATTAACTCTTCAGCAGCCTCCAAGCTAAAAAGCTGGAGCCAAACCAATTAAGCACTAATGGGATCCCAATTTCCTATTTCTGAGAGCAGAAGTTATTTAAATAACCCCTCTTGGTTTATTAATCCTTGCCAAATATCCCAGATAATCCTGTCACACTTAGCTCCAAATCTGCATTTATGTAAATGTGCTACAATCAAGAAAGCTTTGATTACTGCACATTACAGCTTTCACTGCCACAACCAACATGTGCTTTACAAAATTAGGGAACTTCAATTGCTTAAAAAATTGTTTATTGAAAATGAAAGCCTTAATTAGAAAAGAGGACAGGTAAGTTAAATTTTTTTTTTTTTTTTTTTTAAGATTTTATTTATTTATTCATTTATCCCCCCCCCTTGCTGCTTGTGCTCGCTGGGTCAGCCAACCACCCCGTGCAGGCGGGCTCTGCCTTCACCAGGAGGCCCCGGGAACCGAACCCGGGGCCTCCCATATGGTAAACGGGAGCCCCACTGATTCAGCCACAGCTGCTTCCCGGTAAGCTAAATTTGACTCAGTTATTGTATCCAAACTCTGTCCCAATAATAATGCATAGTTATTCTTTCATCTGCAGCCACCTAAAAGAACAAATAAGCAAAGTTAAAGATTGTCAGGTACCATTTATAATGTAATTTGGTCTGAGAATTTTATCAGGGTCCCATCAGGTCTTATCACCTTTTAATTTATATAACCATTGTCTGTAGTGAGAAGGACCTGGAGATCTTTTAGTTCAACTATCTTTTTTTTTTTTAATTTACGAGCATTCCTTCCCCTCTAACAAGAAATTAAGTACCCACTTAACAGGTCCTCAAAATTGATTCAAGGATGTAGGGGCATCAAGAGCAGAGTATCTAATCCTGTCTATATTTTGTGCTGATAAAAGCACTTTTATGAAAATGTATCTAAAATACTTGATATTAAAAATTACAAACGGTGGGCAGATGTGCTCAAATGGTTGGACATCCATCTCCCATATGGAGAGACCTGGGATCGATCCCGGGGACCTCCCGGTAAAAAAAACAAACAAACAAAACAAAACAAACAAACAAAAAAAAAAAACAATTACAGGGAACAAGGAAGTAGATGTGGCTCAAGTGATTGAGCTCCCGCCTACCACATGTGAGGTCCCTGGTTCAGTTCCCAGTGCCTCCTAAAGAAGACAGCAAGCTGGTACAATGGGCAAATGTGGCAAGCTAACACAAGAAGAAAAACATAATGAGAGACACGACAAAGCAGGGAACGGAGGTTCCCAGTGCCTCCTAAAGAGAAGGAACAAGACAGTGAGCTGATGAGACAGGAAGGTACAGCAAGCTGATGCAACAAGATGACACAACAAGACACACAAAAAGAAAAACACAATGAGAGACACAACAAAGCAGGGAACAGAAGTGGCTCAAGCAATTAGGTGCCTCCCTCCCATATCGGAGGTCCCAGGTTCAGTTCCCAGTGCCTGCTAAAGAAACAAGGAAAACGAACAGACACAGCAAGTGCAAACAATGAGGGGGTGGGGAGAAATAAATATATATATATAAAAAAAAAACTACAGGGAGTAGATGTGGCTCATGCAGCTGAGCACCTGCTTCCCACACAGAAGGTCGAGGGTTTGGTTCCTGGTGCCTTCTAAAAGTCATTTTAAAAGTTTGTCTACCCTGGCTTATTCTATTCCCAGGGCCTGGAATGCTTTTTTCCCATCCCATTTCTCCATATCTTCCAATCCAAGTTGTTTCCATACATCAAAATACAACTGACTATTCAGTGAGGCAGTTCTTGATACTTGATATGTTCCTCCTCTTCTATCCTCTCTCCTTTAGCATATGTATCCCTTACAGAATAATTTTCCAAACCCAAAACTGAGATATATAATCTGACAGGAAGGCTATAGAGAAACCTAGTTTATTTCATTGTTTCCTGTCTTACCCCTTCAAATCCATCTTCATAGGGCCACCAGAGTATCTAGAGCACAAACTTAACTGTATCATTCCGTCATCCTTTATATTGCTCTCCATTAGCTATAGACTAAAACCCAAGCATACAAACAAAGGTAAAAGAGACCTGGCCTCTACCTACTCCTCTAGTCTCATCTCCTGCCACTCCCTACCTAGCACTTTATACTCCAACAATGCATAACTACTTTTAGTTCACCCCAAACCTGGCCCAGTCTCAACTTCCTCACCTTCTTTACCCAGGTCATGCTTTGCTGGAAGAAATATAAAACTTGGTACACTATCTTTGGAAGGTAATTTGGTAATATCTATTAAAATAACCCTTGCCCCACCAATTCTCCTTCTAGAAATTTATTATACAAATTTATAACATGACATTCTCCACAAGATAACCTTCTAACTTCTAACATTGTTTATAACAGGAAAAGACGAATATAAATGACCACCGATAGTGGTCTGGGTTAAAAAAAAAAAAGTATGGTACATCCAGACAATAAAATACAATGCAAAATGAGGAAGTTCTTTATGTACTGATATTATATGGGCTACAGAAGGATATCTTAAAGGATATAGAAGAAATTGACAATGCTAATTGCTTCCAGGGAAAGGAAGAGAGTGGCTAGAGAAGAAGTGAGTGACACTGTTCACTTAATACCCTTTTGTACCTTTTAAATGTTGAATTATGTCAATGTACTGCCAGTCTAAAAATTAATTTTTTAAAAAGTTGTTGGAGGACTTCCGGGAAGATGGAGGACTAGTAAGACACGGGAATCTCTTCTCCAGAAAAATAGCTAGAGGACAAGCTGAAACAGCACCGAAAAAGATCTTCTAGGGTTTAGGTCACCAGGTGAAGGCTGCACACCACCCAGAAGACAGAGGGACAGAAGAGGGAAATCGCAACTACAGAACTGTGAGTTGCAAGTAGCAGCTTCTGCTGCTGCCGGCACCCTCCCCCACACTCTTCAGAATTATCCGGCCGCGACCACAGACAAAGGGGGCTTCAGGTATCTGCCACTCCCGGAAAGGGGAAGAGAGGGACACAGCCTTAGGCTGACTCAGGTTCGGACCTGAAATTTGGGCTGCAGAGTCCCACGGACCCTTCCACACGGCGGTTTGCCCTGGGAGCCTGGAAAGGACCCTTCCACACGGCAGTTTGCCCTGGGAGCCCGGAAAGGACTGGAGAAATCCAATCCTCACAACCTCCCTCTCTTCTAGCCTGGACTAATTTTGCTGAGGACACCTCGGGAGAGGGGAGAGAGAGCCTGGGGCTGACCCTTCTCTGGACTCCCAGGTCTGGTCTGCCCTGTCCCGAGAGCCCTTCCAGGCTGGGTGGGGCTGCGCCATTGTTTGCCTTGGAGCCTGCAAGGGGCTAAAGATACACAAACCACCCAATCTCATCCTCTACTAATAGGGACTGATTGTTGAGGATTCAGAAGGGAGTGGAAATATTTCCTAGCTGGGAAAAGGGGGGCGCTACGAGAGAAGTCTGGAGAACTGTCTCAGAAAGTTTGAATCACAGGGCTCCTAGCCCCTAGACAAGAAGCTCTATCACATTGATCTGGTCTGTGTCACAAAAAATACGCTCCGACCAGGCATTGAATTCAGAGCTGCCAACAAGCGCCATCTCCTGGCAGACCAAGGAAGTACAGATAAGAAAATTAATAAGTAAGAGAGGCTTTTCCTGGCCTCTATAGCCTCCCTGCCCAAGGCCCTAGGAAACGACTCTACAACCAATTACTGGGTCCAGTGCCCAGTTTTGAGCAACCAGCAGAACAATCCTAACAATCAAGGTTGAGCCAAAAATCAAAGAGCGGTGGTAACTCACAGCCGCCTGCCACTAAAACCTCATAAAAGAAAAAGACATAGAGCATCTAAGTAAAACACAAACTAACCAGATGCCTAAGCACCAGCAAAAAATTACGGGCCATACTAAGAAAATAGAAGACATGGCCCAAGAAAAGGAATACAGCAAAGTCCCAGAAGAGATGCAGAATTTGAGAGAACTAATCAGTGAGATGAGCACACATTTCCAAAATCAAATTAATGAGATGAAAGAGAATATAGTTAAAGAGATCAATGACATCAAGAAGTCATTGCGCTAACGTAAAGAAGAATTTGAAATCATGAACAGAAAAGTAACGGAGTTCATGGGAATGAAAGATACAATACGTGAAGTAAAAAATACATTTGAAGCATACAGCAGCAGACTCGAAATCATAATAGAACAAAGAATAAGTGATACTGAAGAAAGAGCACCTAAAATTGAAGAAAGAAAAGAACAGAGAGAGAAAAGAATGGAAAAAATTGAGCAGGGGCTCAGAGAGTTGAATGACAACACAAAACGCAAGAACATACGTGTCATGGGAGTTCCAGAAGGAGAAGAGAAAGGAAAAGGGGCAGAAAGAGTATTTGAGGAAATAATAGCTGAAAATTTCCCAACTCTCACGAAAGAAAGAACTTTCATGTCCAAGAAGCACACCATACCCCAATAAGAATAAATCCAAATAGACCTACGCCAAGACACATATTATTCAGAATGTCAAATGTAAAAGATAAAGAGAAAATGCTCAGAGCAGCAAGAGAGAAGCAAACGATCACGTACAAAGGACGTCCAGTAAGACTTAGTGCAGATTTCTCTCCAGAAACGATGGAGGCGAGAAGACAGTGGTATGATACAATGAGGAAACTGAGAGAGAAAAACTGCCAGCCGAGAATTCTTTATCCAGCAAAACTGTCCTTCAAATATGAAGGTAAATATAAAGTATTCACAAACAAACAGTAACTAAGAGAGTTTGCAAAAAAGAATCCACCTTTGCAGGAAATATTAAAGGAAGCCTTAGAACCTGAAAGAAAAAGACAGGAGAGAGAGGCTTGGAGGAGAGTATAGAAGAAAATAAAGCAGAAAGGATAACCAAAAGAGTAAAAAGAAAGACAAAAATAAGATGACATATGAAAACCAAAGAATAAAATGGAGGAAATAAATAGTGTATTTTCAGTAATATCATTGAAGGTGAATGGATTAAATTCCCCAATCAAAAGATACAGGCTGACAGAATGGATAAAAATACATGAGCCATCCATATGCTGCTTACAAGAAACTCATCTCAGACACAAGGATACAAGCCAGCTGAAAATAAAAGGTTGGAAAAAGATACTCCATGCGAATAGTAAACAGAAAAGAGCAGGGGTAGCTATACTAATATCAGACAAAACAGACTTCAAATGCAAAAAAGTGATAAGAGATGCGGAAGGCCATTATATATTAATAAAAGGGACGATCCTCCAGGAAGATGTAACAGTCATAAATATCTACGCACCTAACCAGAGTGCGCCAAAATATATGAGACAAACTCTGGCAAAACTGAAGGGAGAAATAGACATTTCTACAATAATCGTCGGGGACTTCAACACCCCTCTCACATCATTAGATAGAACAACTAGACAGAAGATCAACAAGGAAACAGAGAACTTGAACAATATGATAAACAAGTTAGACCTAACAGACATATACAGAATACTGCATCCAAACTCAGCGAGTTATACATTCTTCTCAAGTGCCCATGGATCTTTCTCCAGGATAGACCACATGTTAGGTCACAATACAGCTCTCAATAAATATAAAAAGATTGAAATTGTACAAAGCACCTTCTCAGATCATAATGGAATGAAACTAGAAATCAATAACAGACAGGAAAAAAGGAAATTTGCAAATGTGTGGAGACTGAACAACACACTCCTAAATATTCAGTGGGTCAAAGAAGAAATTGCAAGTGAAATCACTAAATATATTGAGACAAATGAAAATGAGAACACAACATATCAAAACTTATGGGATACAGCAAAGGCAGTCTTGAGAGGGAAATTTATAGCCCTAAATGCCTATATTAAGAAACAAGAAAGAGTTAAACTCAAAGATTTAACTGAACAACTTGAGAAACTAGAAAAAGAACAGCAAACCAATCCCAAAGCAAAAAGAAGGAAAGAAATAATAAAGATTAGAGCGGAAATAAATGAAAATAAGAACAAAAAAGCAATAGAGAAAATCAACAAAACCAAAAGCTGGTTCTTTGAGAAGATCAATAAAATTGACAAACCCCTCGCTAGACTAACAAAGAAAAAAAGACAGAAGATGCAAATAAATACAATCAGAAGTGAAAGGGGGGAACTTACAAATGACCTCACAGAAATAAAAAGAATCATAAGACGATATTATGAGAAACTATATGCCAACAAACTAGACAACCTGGATGAAATGGACAAATTTCTAGAAACTCATAACCAACCTACACTGACACAACAAGAAATACAAGAACTTAACAAACCAATCACAATTAAGGAGATTGAATCCATCATCAAAAATCTCCCAGCAGAGAAAAGTCCAGGACAAGATGGCTTCACAGGTGACTTCTACCAAGCATTTCTAAAAGAATTAACACCAATCCTGTTTAAACTCTTCCAAAAAATTGAAGAGAAGGGAAAATTACCCAACACATTTTATGAAGCCAACATCACCCTAATACCAAAGCCAGATAAAGATTCCACAAGAAAAGAAAATTACAGACCAATCTCTCTCATGAACATAGATGCAAAAATTCTCAACAAAATACTTGCAGATCGAATCCAACAGCATATCAAAAGACTTATACATCACAACCAAGTGGGATTTATTCCTGGTATGCAAGGCTGGTTCAACATAAGAAAATCAATCAATGTAATACCCCATATTAACAAGTTGAAGGAAAAAAACCACATTATCATCTCAATAGATGCAGAAAAGGCATTCGACAAAATCCAACATCCTTTTTTGATAAAAATACTTCAAAAGATAGGAATAAAAGGAAAATTCCTCAATATGATAAAAAGCATATATGAAAAACCCACAGCCAACATCATTCTCAATGGGGAAAGGTTGAAAGCTTTCCCCCTAAGATCAGGAACAAGACAAGGATGCCCACTGTCACCATTGTTATTCAACATTGTACTAGAAGTTCTAGCTAGGGCAATTAGACAAGACAAAAAAATTAAAGGCATCCAAATAGGAAAAGAGGAAGTAAAACTCTCACTGTTTGCAGATGACATGATCCTGTATTTAGAAAATCCTGAAGTATCCACAACAAAGCTACTTAACTAATAAATGAGTTCAGCAAAGTGGCAGGATATAAGATCAACACGCAAAAATCAGTAATGTTTTTGTACACTACTACTGAACAATCTGAGGAGGAAATCAGGAAGAAAATTCCATTTTCAATAGCAACAAAAAGACTCAAATACCTAGGAGTTAATTTAACCAAGGAAGTACAGGACCTATATGCAGAAAACTACAAAACAATGCTAAAAGAAATTTAAAAAGACCTAAACAAATGGAAAGACATTCCGTGTTCATGGATTGGAAGAATAAATATCGTGAAGATGTCAATCTTGCCCAAACTGATTTATAGATTCAATGCAGTACCAATCAAAATCCCAATAGCTTATTTTACAGAATTAGAGAAGGCAATTACCAAATTCATCTGGAAGGGTAAGTGCACCCGAATAGCCAAAAGTATTCTAAAAAAGAAGAGCAATGTGGGAGGAATTTCACTGCCTGACCTTGAAACATATTACAAAGCTACAGTGGTCAAAACAGCATGGTACTGGCATAAAGATAGACATATCGATCAGTGGAATAGAATTGAGAATCCAGAAATAAACCCTCACCTATACAGTCAACTGGTTTTTGACAAACCTATCAAGCCCACACTGATGGGAAAAAACAGTCTCTTCAACAAATGGTGTTGGGAGAACTGGATATCTATAACCAAAAGAATGAAAGAGAACCCCTATCTCACCCCCTATACAAAAATCAACTCAAAATGGATCAAAGATCTAAATATAAAAGCCAGGACCATAAAACTAGTAGAAGAAAATGTAGGGAAACATCTTCAAGACCTTGTAGTAGGTGGTGGTTTCTTGGACCTTACACCCAAAGCACGTGCAACAAAAGAAAAAGTAGATAAATGGGACCTCCTCAAAATTAAACACTTTTGCACCTCACAGGACTTTGTCAGAAGGGTGAAAAAGCAGCCGACTCAATGGGAAAAAATATTTGGAAATCACATATCTGATAAGGGTTTAATATCCAGGATATATAAAGAGATGTTACAGCTCAACAAAAAAAAGACAAATGACCCAATTAAAAAATGGGCCAAAGACTTGAATAGACATTTCTCCGAAGAAGAAATACAAATGGCAAAAAAACTCATGAAGAAATGCTCAACATCACTCATGATAAGGGAAATGCAAATCAAAACTAAAATGAGATATCATTTCACACCTATCAGAATGGCCACTACTAAAAAGACAGAGAACTACAAGTGTTGGAGAGGATGTGGAGAGTTAGGAACACTTCTTCACTGTTGGTGGGAATGCAGGATGGTACAACCACTATGGAGGACTGTTCGACAGTTCCTAAAGAAGTTGAATATAGACTTGCCACGTCACCCTGCAATACCACTACTGGGTATATACCCAGAAGAACTGAGAGCAGTGACACGAACAGACATCTGCACACCGATGTTCATAGCCACATTATTCATCATTGCCAAAAGTTGGAAACAAACCAGGTGTCCATCAACAGATGAATGGATAAACAAACTGTGGTCTATTCACACGATGGAATATTATGCAGCTGTAAGAAGAAATGAAGCATATGGCAACATGGATGAATCTGGAGGACATTATGTTGAGTGAAGCAAGCCAGACACAAAAGGACAAATACTGTATGAATGCATTAATATGAACCAAATATATTGTGTAATATATTGTTTGATTCACACACACACAAAAAAAAAACAAAAAAACAAACAAAAAACAAAACAACAACAAAATTTACATGTATCCATTACATTTAATTGAGAAATGTATATATTTATTCATCTGTGTTTACTTTTTAGTTTTTTATTGCTTATGATTTCAATTATTAAATGTACAAAATAAAGTTAAAAAAAAAAAAAAAAAAAAAAGTTGTTGGAAAGGAACATCAGATCCAGCTCAAGATAGGCACCATTTTCTCTAAGAAGCCTCCTCTGAAAAACACCCACTAGATCAACTCTCCATCCTTAGTGGGTCATATCACCTACACATGCTTACTATTTGATTTTGAAACTATCTACCTCCTTTACTGGACTACATGTAAACTTATCCAGAGTCTCAGAACTCTCTTTATATCCCACAGCATCTAGAACTAGGGGTTTAGTAAATGTTTATGAGACCAAGCGACTATTTAAAATCAAGAATATGTTAGAAAATCAATGACCTTTAGTCACTGTAATGAGAACTCATTACAGTCTACCTTCTATTATAATTACTTGTCTTTCCAATAAAATACAAACAGTAGATCCCTCAAATAAATGATTTGTTAAAATCAACTACCAGAAAAAATAAAATAAAATAAAATCAACTACCAGAGTTAGAAGAACCCAGAGAATGAAATGACGAATGTATGAAAATAATTCACAGAAAAAAGAGACATTCAATTAAGGATAATCAGTAATTGATTTTGGTTTTCCAAATGTATATATATATATATAGTTATTTTTTAAAGATGTATTTTATTTATTCTCCCCCCTCCCCATTGTTTGCACTCGCTGTCTGCTCGTCTTCTTTTTAGGAGGCACACAGGAACCAAACCCAGGACTTCCCATGTGGGAGGGAGGCACCCAATTGCTTGAGCCACCTCTGCTCCGTTTGTTGTGTCTCTGATTGTTTCCAACTGCTTGAGCCACATCCACTTCCCTAATAACTATATATTTTTAAAGAAACTCTCCTCATTTACCACATCATTCCTCAGAGTCCAATAGCCACAAAATTAGCATTAGAGACCTGTACAAAGCTAACAACAGGGAAGTGTTAATGTCTACAGCTGCTATTAAGTGCTTAGTAGCTCTTGGTGGATGACCCCCATCTCCTTCCGGAGAAATTCTCTGCCTCCACTGAACTAGAATCCTTGTTTCCCTGTTTGCAAACACAACATACTTCCCAACAGCATCAGTCACAAGGTAAACAAATGGACAATCACTGTCCTAATTTAATTAAAAGCCCACTCATCAAAGTTTTCATTACAAGAGCAATCAACAAAATGTTAGGGCAAAGAAGGAAAGACAAGCTGAGCAAGGACTTTGAGGGCAACGACTGAATCTTACCTTCCCCAGCAGCCCCAAGGATCTCAGGACAGTCCTTACACCCACAGCTCCAGAATACAGTTGTTAAAGCTATGGCTTAGGGGGCGGATATGGCTCAACTGGTTGGGCGTCCGTCTCCCATATGGAGGGACCTGGGTTCGATCCCCGGGACCTCCCGGTAAAATTAAAAAAAAAAAAAAAAAAGCTATGGCTTAGACTTCCTGGAAGATGGAAGACTAGAAAGACATGGGATTCTCTTCTCCTCCAGAAAAATAGCTAGCGGACAGGCTGAAACAGCCTAGAAAAAGATCTTCTAGGTTTTAGGACACCAGTAAAGGCTGGACACCACCCAGAGGAGAGAGGGACAAAGGAGGGGAATCGCGAGGACAGAACTGTGAGTTGAAACCAGCAGCTGCTGCCACTGACACCATCCCCCACACTAAAGACATTTTAGAATTCTTGGGCCTCTGGGCCTGCGGCTTCAGACAAAGAGGGCTCCAGAGATCTACTACTCCAGGATAGGGGAGAGAGAGGGATACAGCTTAAGGCTGGTTCAGCTTCTGATCCACAAATTTGGTCTGCTGTGTCCCACCATCCCTTCCAGGCTGTGTGGAGCTGCGCCACTGTTTGCCTTGGGAGCCTGCAAGGGGCTAAAAATATATGACCCTCCCAATCTCCTTCACTACTAACCTGGACTGATTTTTGAGGACTCAGAGAGGAGGAGAAATAATTTCTAGATGGAAAAAGGGAGGGGGCTGCCAGAGAAGGCTGGAGAACTGTCTCAGAGAAAGTTTGAATTACAAAGTTTCTAGCCTCCAGACAAGAAGCTCTATCACATTGATCCAGTCTGTTGCAAAAAATACACTCCCACCAGGCATTGAACTGAGAGGTGCCAAAGAGTGCCATCTGCTGCCAGACCAAGGAAGTTCATGTGAGAAAATTAAAGATCAATGGGGGGGGGGCGGATGTGGCTCAAATGGTTGGGCGTCCGTCTGCCATATGGAGGGACCTGGGTTCGATCCCTGGGACCTCCTGGTAAAATGAAAAAAATATATATAGAAGGTGCATGGGCTGTCAGGCTCTGTGTGCCAGTGAGCCGCCAGGCCCCGGGAGCCATGCAGCAAGATGATGACATAACAGGGGAGAGACAAGACGAGATGCTCTGAAAGCTCTGAAAACCAGGAACCGATGTGGCACAGGTGGCAGAACACCTCTCTCCTACATCGGAGGTCTCCAGGATCGAATCCTGGTGAAGACTGGAGGAGAAGGATGAGAAGAGATGACAGGAAACAGACACAGAGAATTGCCCAGCGAATGGACACAAAACAGCAAATGGGGAAGGAGGGGTTTAAAATGGATAAAGTAAATAAATAAATCTTTAAAAAAAAAAATCAATAGGGGAGGCTTTTTCCAGCCTCTATAGCCTTCCTCCCCAAGGCCCTAGAAGCAAATCTACAACCAATTAATGGGTCTAGTGCCCAGTTTTGGGCAACTAGCAAGGACAATGCTAATAATCCAGGCTGAGCCAAGAATCAAAGAGCAGTGGTAACACACAGCCTCCTGCCACTAAAACCATACAAGAGAAAGAAATTGAGAATCTGAGTAAACTGCATCCTAATCAGATGCCTAGACATCAGCAAAAAATACAAGCCATACTAAGAAATTAGAAGACATAGCCCAAGAAAAGAAATATATCAAAGTCCCAGAAGAGACAAAGGTTTCGAAAGAACTAATCAGCAAGATGCACACAAATTTCCAAAATCAAATTAATGAGTTGAAAGACAATATGGTTAAAGAGATAAATGACACCAAGAAGACACTGAGTGAGCACAAAGAAGAATTTGAAATCCTGAAAAGTAACAGAGCTCATAGGAATGAAAGACACAATAGGTGGGAAGTGGCTGTGGCTCAATCGTGGCGCGGCGTGGTGGGCTGACCCAGCGAGCATAAGCAGCAAGGGGGGGATAAATGAATAAATAAATAAAATCTTTAAAAAAAAATAAAAAATAAAAAAAAAGAAAGAATAGGTCATACAGAAGACAGAACGGCTGAAATGGAGAGAAAAGAACAGAGAGAGAAAAGAATGGAAAAAATTGAGTAGGGGCTCAGAGAGTTGAATAATAACATGAAACGCAACAATATACATGTCATGGGAGTTCCAGAAGAAGAAAAGAAGGGGGAAAGGGCAAAAAGAGTATTTGAGGAAATAACAGCAGAAAATTTCCCAACTCTCACGAAAGAAATGAATTTACATGTCCAAGAAGCACACTGTACCCCAATCAGAATAAATCCGAATAGACCTAATCCAAGACATAGACTACTCAGAATGTGAAATGTCAAAGATAAAGAGAAAATTCTCAGAGCAGCCAGGGAGAAACGAACCATCATGTACAAGGGACTCCCAGTAAGACTTAGCATGGGTTTCTCGTCAGAAACCATGGAGGTGAGAAGACAGTGGTATGATACAATTAGGATACTGAAAGAGAAAAACTGCCAGCCAAGAATTCTTTATCCAGCAAAATTGTCCTTGAAATATGAAGGTGAGTATAAAATATTCACAAACAGAAACTAAGAGAGTTTGAAAAAGAGAATCCACCTTTGCAGGAAATATTAAAGGAAACCTTAGAACCTGAAATAAAAGGAGAGGAAGACTTGGAGGAAAGTATAGAAGAAAGAATAGCAGAAAGGATAACCAAGAGTAAAAAGACAGACAAAAATATGATATGACATATGAAAACCAAAGAAAAAATGATGGAAGTAAATAGTGTATTTACAGTAATATCATTGAATGTGAATGGATTAAACTCCCCAATCAAAAGATACAGGCTCGGGAAGCGGCTGTGGCTCAATCAGTGGGGCTCCCGTTTGCCATATGGGAGGCCCCGGGTTCGGTTCCCAAGGCCTCCTGGTGAGGGCAGGCCCGCCCGCACGGCGTGGTTGGCTGACCCGGCGAGCACAGGCGGCAGGGGGGGGATAAATGAACAAATAAATAAAATCTTAAAAAAAAAAAGATACAGGCTGACAGAATGGATAAAAAACATGAGCCATCCATATGCTGCTTACAAGAAACTTACCTTAGACCCAGGGATACAAAACGGCTGAAAGTGAAAGGTTGGAAAAAGATACTCCACACAAATAGTAACCAAAAAAGAGCAGGGGTAGCTGTATTAATATCAGACAAAACAGACTTTAAATGCAAAAATTTTGTAAGAGATACAGAAGGCCATTATATATGCATAAAAGCACAGTGAGCTGACACAACAAGATGATACAATAGGAGACATGGGGAGGAAAAACAGAATGAGAGACACAACAAAGCAGCAAGTGGAGGTGGCTCAAATGATTAGACCCCTCCCTCCCACATCGGAGGCCCCAGGTTCGGCTCCCAGTGCCTCCTAAAGAAACAAGGAAGATGAACAGACTCAGCAAGTGAAAAACAAGGGGGTGGGGGGAAATAAATAAATAAAAATAAATCGTAAAAAAAAAAAAATATATATATATATATACAACTCACCAGGGAGTAGATGTGGCTCAAGCAGTTGAGCTCCTGCTTCCCACATGGGAGGTCCTGGGTTCAATTCCGGGTGCCTCTCAATAAAACAAAACAAAACAAAACACCAAGCAAACAAACCAAAAATCCAACTCAGGGGAGCCCATGTGGCTCAGTGGTTGAGTGCTGGCTTCCCACATACAAGGTCCCAGGTTCAATCCCCAGCGCAGTACCGCAAAAAAAGAAAAAGACAACTCGCCATTCAAACCAGAGATAGGGTAAGGTAGACACTCCATCACTTGGGACTTATTCAAATACCCTTTTTCAAAATGTAAAATGTCATTGAATACTGAGATTTATTTGAAATTAATACAGTCCCAAAAAACTGAAATGAATATGCTCAAATTCTGAAACATGAAATTCTTAAGTTATTCTGAAATTTTGCCAAGGCAGATAGATGCACCAGGAAAAAAAAAAACCATACATAATGAATATTTTTTTCACCTATTTCTGACTTTATGTAATAAATTCATTCTAAAAAGCACAAATTTCTATAAATTGGATTACATGGTTTTTATAATATATACATGTTTTTATTATATATAGTCTGTTTATATGCCTGTGTATATTTATACATACAGACATTTCCTAGTCCTATACATTAAGACAATCTAGAAGCAATGACTCCCCAACAGCAATGAGCACATACAGTGCTCAGATCTTGATTTCTACATAATTTTCTCCACTAAAAGAAATTAGGGATCCTTATAAAACAGCTGATTCAAAGGCTCAGGAGATGAGCCTGGAACATCTATTTGCACTAGAAATTAAGGAAGTGGCTCAAGCATGTTTGGAACTTGTTAAAAGGACACACAAGAGCCAGGTAGAAAGGGTTCCCATTAGCCAAATCTGGAAAAATTTGAACACTACAATAAATAATGGCTAACAGATACAATATAACCCATTGAATTAAATAAGAATCCCTAAATCCATAATAAATAAGGGTGAGGAAATGCTCTGCAGTAGAATGCTAACTAATAAATGATGAAGGAATGATAGATCATTTGGCAACTATCATAGTCATAATTGACTCAGGCAAGAATCATTAATAGAGGCTAAAACTAGTGAGTGAAAGTTCGATGAAAAACAAGATATTTACAAGGACTCAAAATACCACCCCACAAGATTCTTATTAAAAAGGGAAAAATAACTATTCTAATAGAGAAACCTAGCAGGCATCACCTTAAACAAGTGATCAAAGTTAACACTGTCAGTAATGAGCAAATAGACATCATGTGCCTCCTGATATGATGCACTGATAAGGATACAACATCACTTAGTAAAAGTCCTGCCAAAAATGAATAATCTGAATCTAATTCACGAGGAAGACAAATGCAAATTGAAGAACATTCTTCCTTTCACAAAAGTCAAGGTTATGAAAGATAAAAGACTAAAGGACTCTTCCAGACTGAAGGAGACTGGAGACATGACAACTAAATACAACATGTGATCCTGGATTAGATCCTAGATTAGGAAAGAAAAATTCCTTCAAAATACCCTACTGGAATAATTGGCAAAATTTGAATAAGACCTATATATTAGATAGTAAATATTGCATCAAGGTTATGTTTCCTGATTTGGTAAGTGAACTGTGGCTTCACAAGAAATGTCCTTGTTTTTAGGAAACACACCTTAAACTATATAGCATAAAGAGGCATTAAATCTGCAATTTATTCTAAAATTACTGTAAAATAATTACATAAATTATATATATGCAATCATATATATGTATATATGATTACATATATAAAGAGAGAGAGCAGAAGAGAGAGAATGATAATACAAATGTGAAATAAGACTGACATTGAGGGAATCAGGGTAAATGGCATACAGGAATTTTTATACTACTCTTGTGACTTTTCCATAGTTTAAATTATTTCAAAATACCAAGTTTAAACAAATGAAAAGGGAGTATGAAAAGTTTTTTAATAACGCAGATCATCATCCTTGATATTTTTCTAAAGCAGAATATAGTATCATATAATATATTTAAGAAGGCCTAAGAGTATGGTTTAAAAGACTTAGCCAGACCTGCCACCAAGGGCAAATTAGGGGGTGTTTATTAAAACTGGACTTGCTAAGTTCTAAGCACCTACTGGGGAATGTCTGCGGAGCTAAGACTAGTACTCTTCCCCTAGTTCTCCCTCACCATTCTGAACTTCTCTCTCTAAGCCACCTCTGTCTTTCATTTCAGCCACAAAGATCACTTGCTTTCTGCCTGCCTCTGCCCCTCAAGGTTGGCTCCACTTCTCTGGAGGGAAACAAAAACAAAGACAAGATTTACTTTCTTAATATCAAGGACTAGAAAACTCTGCCAACTTTTTGATAGAGAAAAATGTCAGATAGTCTAGCTTTTATTGAGGAAGAGGAGAGAGGGAGAACAGGTAGTTAGCAGGAAGGAGACAATAACTAGTTTAAAAACTACCTGTTAATTCAAAGAGTAAACCATGGGTGTGGTTCCTGTAGCTCTAGAGATATAAGGTAAAAATTAATAAATCTGCTATTTGAAATGTCTGTTCTCCTGTGGCTTCAAAAATTAAAAAAGCAGGCAGGACCTCTACATGGAGATGGCTAATTAACAAAAGACTAAGGGAAACATTTCTGAGAGGAAAAGGTCAAACTAGTGTATCAAAGGAGCTGTACTATGCCCGGTATTAACATCTCACATGAGCTGCTGGAGGGGTCAAGTTACATATTTGTCCCCATCAGCTAATTTAATTGAAAAGTCTAGCCAACTCCAGGGCTATAAAAGCAGACAGAAGGATACCTGCTAGCTCTTGGTTATTATGAATTTTAGTCTGATTTCTGCATTTAATTACAGCAAATTTTTAAAGAGCCACATTCCAAAGTAAAGGTTCATTGCATAGCCCATATACTGTACTTGATGATCCATATTTGACAGCTCCTCACAGAGCCATGTAAAATTAGCAAGGACATTTCTTGGGCTTTTGATGTTCACTGCCATCATCTGCTTGCTTGGATCAGGAAACATATGGGATGAATTGGTAAAGCCTGCTGAGAGTTTCTGTTGCCTTTTAAAAAAATTTTATCTCTAAGACCAATTTAGAATATCTCTGAACAAGATCTAGTTCTGCAATCTTTAAATTATATACCAATTCCTAAAACATATTTAAAAAAAAAAAAAAAAAAAAAAAAGAGTTACAGGGAAAGTTGCTGAACAAAGGGGATGAGAAATCAAGTATCTTCAATGAGCTCTTGGCTCCTCTGGAACACATATCTAAAAACCTCTAGAATAGTGAAAAGGGGCTATGTGATAGAGAAGGGGGGAATAGTGGGTTTTGGACCCAGAGCTCAATGTATAATTAGTGAACTCAACACCAGGATACAACTAGATTTGAATCAAGTGTCTGCTACTTATTAACTGTGACCTTGGGCAATTTAACTTCTCTGTACCTTATTTCTTCATCTATAAAACAAAGATACCCTCTCCTAGGGTTTTCTAAGAATTACATGATGACATATGTGAAAAATACCCAGCAAAGACTTTTTTTTTTTCCTTTAAAGAATTCAACTGAACTTAACCAGATTCAATTGACACATCTCCAATTGACTCAATTCACAAGTTTAATTTATGGTGCCCCAGACTCCAGCTCCTATAATTTCTGATAGCCTCAAGGCCTTCAAGGGGCCAAGGACAGAAACAAGAGACAGAGGCAAAAAGCTACTTAACCAACTGTAATAAAATCCAGAAACAGGCTCTGTCACATGTACATACACTAGCTCACATTACACATGTGAATTGTCAGTACAGCACTACTGAGGCCCAGTTCTTGGTAATCTTACCAAAGCACAAACAATAACCAGGGCAGAGATTTTCTCCCATCGACTTTCAAACTTTCAGGGATTTGAAGCAAATCTTTACAATCAAGTGTTCATGTTCTATAATGAGTTCAAAACAATACTCTAAAACTGGCAGGCGAGAAAACAACTTATTTCCCCACCCCTCTCCTCCTAGTTTCCTTAACCTGGAAGAGTATGAACTTAATGAATTAACTCATCTTGGTCCTGTGCGTCATTCATTCATTATACACTATCATTAATAAGTCATGCTTCCTGTCTAAATGCATTCATCAAATTCAAATAAATAATCATAAAGTCTGGATTCACATATCCAACCCCAACAGGCTTAAAATTTAAGAACAAGCTTTAAAGCAGGGGTTCTTAAACAGGGGTCCATGATTTCAGGGGGTCCGTGAGCTTGAACTGAAAATTCAAAAAAACATCATTCTTGTGGGGATGAGTTGGTGCAGGTGTGACATACTTATTAAATAATAACACACTATAGTGTGGACTTAGTAAGGGGTCTATGGTTTTCACCTGACTGGCAAAGAGGTCCATGGAATAAAAAAGGTTAAGAACCGCTGCTTGAGAGTCAATCTCTTTTGCTTATTTTTCTATTCTATCCTTCTATAGGAAAGCCAAGAGATTCCAAACCAGCATAAATTTACTCGAAAATCAAAGATCAAGACAAACCAATTACAAGTGTTCAAGACATGATTCAATTTAAAAAGTCTCAATCCTCAAAAAACAGATAGTCAAAGGATAACTTTGTCTCTAAAAGGTAAACTAACTCTACTCAAGGACTCACTGAAAATGTCAATTCTAAATTAACATGCAGATAGCAGGTAATTAAGTAATTAAGGTTTGTAGCAATATAGCTCACAAAGCTTCCACTTTGGCTCACCTCCCTCAAATCTACCAAGAGATGAAGCGAGGAAGTCAGGGGTATGTACAGAACATGAAGTAACAAAATGTTTTCAACATCATCCCCCCAAAAAAGGGAGGATGCAGACAGAAAAAGTTCTATAGTGCACAAATTTTTAGATATCTTTAAGCATCACTCCTCCTACCCCCCATAAACGTTGTATTCTTATGATTTAAATGATCTTACAGGGAAGCGGCTGTGGCTCAATCAGTAGGGCTCCCGTTTACCATATGGGAGGCCCTGGGTTCGGTTCCCGGGGCCTCCTGGTGGGGGCGGGCCCGCCCGCGCGGTGTGGTTGGCTGACCCGGCGAGCACAAGCAGCAGGGGGGGATAAATGAATAAATAAATAAAAATCTTTAAAAAAAAAATAAATAAATAAAAAATAAAATAAAATAAATGATCTTACAAAATTTAGAAACTTTACAGTGATACTGCGCTGAGAATGAGGGTTCAATTTTCTCATTCATTGATGGTCAACAGATTTTAAATAAATAATAATATCTACCTTAATGATTAAAACTCAGGCTCTGCAGTCAGAAAGATCTAGATTTAATCCAGTCTTGGTCATTTATTAGCTGCATGACTTCTCAGAGTCATTTAGGAATTTCCTACATTTACAATTTTCCTAATTTATAAGATATAATACTTACCTAAAACAGTGGCGATAAGGATTAAAAGACAAGTATAATGCTAGGCATGGTAACTGGCCCAAAATAAGCAGTCCATACAAGTCATTATCATTATTAGGTAGGAATTATCCCCATTTTATAGCTTAAAAACAAAAATAAAAACCACACACACACCAAAAAAAAAAAAAAAAAAAATTTTAGAGGTTGAATAACTTCCCAGTAAACCTGGGCTTCAAACCCAAAGTCTGCCTTCAAGTTCTGCAATATTAGGCCAAACAACCTGCCTCATGTCTAACTGTAATTTAACTTGTCATGACTGTGAGATCCTTAAGAAAACTGACTCTCCAAATATAGTGATGAACTCAAGGGCTACTGGGAGTATGTAGGGCTATTTGTTTCAAGGATAAGTGGTCCCGGATCATAGTGCTTTTTTACCTTACAGCACCTTTTTTCCCCCTCCAGTAATATGGGAAGGGAGAAAAAAAAAACACATAATAAGTACATCAGAGGTAAGGACCACAGGAGAGTCTAAGACACTGACTCTTTTTTTTTTTTAAAGATTTTATTGATTCATCTATCCCCCCCTGCTGCTTGTGCTCGCTGGGCCAGCCAACCATGCCGTGCGGGCGGGCCCACCCCCACCAGGAGGCCCCGGGAACCGAACCCGGGGGGGCCCCCCATATGGTAAACGGGAGCCCCACTGATTGAGCCACAGCCGCCTCCCAAGACACTGACTCTTATTGTTAGTGTGCTTATCTAGGGTAGCCTCTCTCCTCTTCATTGAATTCGGTTGCTTTTAAGTCTGCCATGAGCAGGGAATCAGGTAAGTATCTTTGTTTGGAGTATGTGTAGAATATGAGTAGGCTTTGAAGGAAAGTCTGAGGAGTTATCCTATCAGCAAGGTCATTGTCCCAGTAGGAAAGAGATGGCATACTTATAGTAAGGATACTGTAAGGAGGGTTTAATAATGGGACTAAAAAGAAAGGTATGAACAGAATATAAAGATAATCACAAAGGACAGACAGTGTAGAACCTGGGAGTAGTGAAAACAAAGCTGTTACCATCTCTACGCCCAAGGGACAGGGAAATTAATTTTCAAATCTAGATGGAGCAAGTCATGTAGAGAGGACCATTTTGACTGGTGCAATGACCTCCAATCAAGGAACATAACCTAAAAAAAAAAAAAAAAAAAAAAACAACAAGGAACATAACCTGTTAGAGGCCCCACCAAGAGGGAGGGAGCAGGGAAATAAATTGTGTGACCACAGAGAAGGAAGCCCATTGACGTAGTCCGTGTAGGTAAGTCAGTCTCCCAGGACAGAGAACAGGGTGGTAAAGGACGGAGAGCAAATCTGGAGGAGCAAATGGAGGACACCTATTCAAACTAGGAGAAATCTTTCTTTTCATGTCTCTTCTATAATCCTAATGGTTAAGTGCTCAGATATGGAAAGTGTTACTGAACATGACAATTCTTCCCCCTTTTGAATAGTAATACAGAGCCAATTTACCATAAAATATGCATAAATGAGTTTTCCACCAGTGTATAGTCACTTACCATTCCACTTGTTAATTGTTTAGCCTTCCTTGAAGGGCCAATGATTTATAAACCCTTCCCCACACTTACACACTTCCCATTTTTAACCTACTTATTTTTGTCATTGCCACCCTTATTAATAGTTTGGTGCTCAGATGTCACTGCTTGACATCTTCACTGTTCACCATTTTCCTTTAAGCCTGAAGAGCGTATCTTACTATTTTGTAGTAGCCTAAACTAAAAGAGCTGTCAATTATCTCAGTGGGCAATAATTCCATTAGTTCAGTTATATGTACAAACATACAACTGTGATGCAAAAGGCATCATACTAGGCAAAATAAAAATACAAAAATGCAGATACAATCATAACTCTCCAGGGCTTATAGTGTAGGAGCTTATATTCTTAAATAACTTAGAAGGCAGAATGAGGTAGGTGCCACTAAAAAGGAAAGAGCTGTGGTGCTGTGAAAAGTTCTGGAACAGGCTTCCTTGCCATCTGGCTACCACCAGGCAAAATAAACTCCAGCCAGAACTCACTGGCCTGACCCAGGTTCCCAGTACCTCCAGATCTGGGGAACGACTCACCAAGCCCTCAATAGTCTCCAATTTCTATACCCTTTATCCTCAGCCAATAAGGTCAGCCCCTTCTCTCTGGGAAAAAGCTCTTCTCCTCCTTTAAGGGCTGATTCAAACGTCATTTCCTTATTTAGACCTTACTGGAACTCTCAAAGAACAACTAGTCATGCCTCCTCTGCATTCCCAAAAACCTTACAGAACTTAAGCCACTTTATCATTACCTGTTTACCTGCGCAAGGCCCATACCAGACTCTTAGATCCTAAGTTATCTTTGTATCAGCCACTAACAATACTCAAAATACAGTGTGTCAAACACTAAGCTCATCATCTCAATTTTACACAGAAAGGTTAAGTAACTTGCCCAAAGTCTCAAAGCTAGTAAGGACTGGATCCCAGGATTTCAACCTAGGAAGAACTCCAGAATTAAAATTCTAAAGTTTAGGGAAGCGGCTGTGGCTCAATCAGTAGGGCTCCCGTTTACCATATGGGAGGCCCCGCGTTCGGTTCCCGGGGCCTCCTGGTGAAGGCAAGCCCGCCCGCACGGCGTGGTTAGCTGAACCAGTGAGCACAAGCAGCAAGGGGGGGATAAATGAATAAATAAATAAAATCTTTAAAAATAATAATAATAAAATTCTAAAGTTTAGAATTTCAATCTAAACCATTACATTCTGTTGCCTTTACTAAATAAGACAGATCTTTTCAGAGTCTAACAGACCTAATGGGTTGAGGAGAGGTCCCACTTTAAGACCAATGGTCTCCACCCCAGGAGGCATAGTTACTATTCACACACGGGGATGCTGAAAGACAATATTGTGACTTCTACTTATATTTATTTTAGCTCATCCTTTTGTAAAATTTCCATTTCACACATTACAAAGTGTATATAATACAGAGTACAGTCACACTGTAATTATAATTTAAAATAAACATTCACAGGGAAGCGGCTATGGCTCAATCAGTAGGGCTCCCGTTTACCATATGGGAGGCCCCAGGTTCGGTTCCCGGGGCCTCCTGGTAAAGGCAAAGCCCGCCTGCACGGCGTGGTTGGCTGACCCAGCGAGCACAAGCAGCAAGGGGGGGATAAATGAATAAATAAATAAAATCTTAAAAAAAAAAAAAAAAAGCATTCACATAATGTATGCATACTCAACAGTACTTACTGACAGAATAAACTCTAAAAACAATTGAGGCCAATGCTGTAGACTACTTCCCAGGGAACTATGGCTCAAGGGCTAAAGCAATGGTCTCAGGAGACAGCTCTTACATTATCTCTCCCCAGCACCTTCAGTTAAAAACATTAGTCACACACACACACACACACAAATTTGTCACTCAAAATTACATAGGTAAGTTTCTGGAGGCAATAGTCTGCTCTTCTTCATCTTTGTAAACCAAACGCTCTGCACAGGGCTTCGTGCTTACCAGTCAAAGTTGAACCTAACAGTATCATGAGAGCCTTACTGAAAAAATCCTGTGTTGGAGAGGATGTGGAAAGATAGGAACACTTATTCACTGTTGGTGGGAATATAGAATGGTATAGACACTGTGGAGGACTGTTGGCAGTTCCTAAGGAAGTTGAATATAGATTTGCCATGTGACCCTGCAATACCACTACCAGGTATATACCCAGAAGAACTAAAAGCAGTGACAAGAATGGTGAATGAATGAATAAACAAACTGTGGTGTAGTTACACGATGGAATATTATGCAGCCGTAAGAAGAAATGAAGTTGTAAAGCATATGACAACATGGATGAACCTGGAGGACATTATGCTGAGTGAAGGAAGTAGACCAAAAGGACAAATACTGTATGATTACACCACTATGAATCAAATATATTGTGTAATCTCATGGAGTTAACAACTTGAATATGAGTCACTAGAAAATAAAATGAGGTTAGAGAATGGAAAACTGAGGGTTAACTTATGCAGAGTTGGTAAAAAGGATGTGTGTTTATGTTTGGAAATGAATAGAAAAGGTGAAAGCCCAACATAATGTTTGTAACTAGCAGTACTATTATGTGGGTATAAAAATGGTTTAAAGGGAAAGTCTAAGATCATGTATATTACTAAAAGGAGAGCTAAAAAATGTAACATGGTACCATATAACACAGTAAAACCGCATGTGAAATATGAATATGGGTAAAATTGTATATTTAAGACCATCTTTCTTTGAAACTGAACAAATGTATGTTAATACTACAAGATGTTAATAGCAGACAAAAAAAGAAACTAGACACAAAGTACTACATATTGTATGATTCCATTTATATAAAATGTAAATATAAATTAATTTATAAAGATAAAATTAGATTAGTGGTTATGTAGGACTAGGGAAGGACTGCTTAAGGGGTGTGGAGTTTTTCTTTTTGGAGTAATAAAATTGTTCTAAAATTTTCTGTGATGATGAATGCACAACACTGATTATACTGAAAGCCATTGATTATACACTTTGGATAGTCCATACAGTATGTGAATATATCTCAATAAAACTGCTTAATAAATAAATAAACAAATGGGCAAGAATAGCCAGAAATAGCAGCTATGTACAGCAGGAGAAACATAGATTGAGAGGTAAAGAATTTTCCTGTTTGCTTTTGTTTATTATTATTGAAATAATGAAAATGCTCTAATAATGACTGAAGTGATAAATGCTCAACTATGTGATTATACCAAATACCATTGATTGTATACTTTGGATGAACCATATGCTTTATTAATATATATCAATAAATTTGATTTGTTTAAAAAAATCCTCTCAACACCATTTTATTTTAATGCAACTCTTACAATGTGCTTTTAGATTAAAATAAAAAGTATACTAAGTGGAGTAATGAAAATATTCTGAAATTGACTGAGCTGATAACAGCAAAACTCTGTGATGAAACTGAGAGCCACTTAGTGTAGACTTTGGATGGATTATACAAGGCAGGGGACCGTATAACACAGTGAACCCCAAGGTGAATGGTGGACTGTGGTTAACAGTACAAATATGAAAACACTCTCTTATGAACTATAACAAATATACAATATTAATACATGGTGTTAGTAATAGGATATATAAAATAGAAGCTATGGACTATAGATAGCAGTAATACTATGACAATGTTCTTTCATCATTTGAAACAAATGTGTCACTACGAGGTAAGTTGTTGGTGGTGGGGCGATACATGGGAATCCTGTATGATATTATGGCATGCCTGACTTTTGTTAACTCACAAATTCTCAAACAAAAAAATAAGTAAATAAATAAAAATAATTTTCCAAAAAAAGTATACTAAGCATACTGCCTCAAAATGTAATATAGGGGTTGGATGTGGCTCAACTGGTTGGGCGTCCGTCTCCCATATGGAGGGACCCGGGTTCAATCCCCGGGACCTCCCAGTAAAATAAATAAATAAATAAAATAAAAATAAAAAAGTAATATAGAGTTCTCTAAGGCGCACTAAATTAAAAAAAAAAAAAACAACTGTTGTTACATAATAGAACCAAAATATAATATTTTTGGTCTTTTTATTTATTTTTTTTTTTGAGGTACCAGGGCTCGGGATCAAACCCAGGACCTCATATGTGGGAAGCAGGCACACAATCAGTGAGCCACATCAGCTTCACTGAGTTGGTTTTTTTGTTTGCTTTTGCTTGTTTGCTTTATTTAGGAGGCACGGGGACAGAACCAGGGACCTCCCATGTGGGAAGCAGGCATTCAACCTCTTGAGCCACATCCACTCCCCTTGGTCATATTTTAAACTAAAAACTGCATGCAAGATATTTGGACATAAAAAATTAAGTTGAAATAAAAGGTGCTATCACAATTACTTATGGTTATATTGATTTCTGATTTTAATTTTTGAATTATTAAAGTATTTTATGATTTTGTCTTTGTAAAATGGATCATAGGGAATTTCTTGTTAATTGTAGGTGTTAGTGCTTCCCCAATATTTTGTTTAGAATTGTTTAAAAAACATTTTTCAATATGCAAGATGTCTATATATTGTAATTGTTTTAATTGGAATGTAAAGGACTATGTCTCATAAGTTTAAAAATTCATTGAATAAATGAAAATGCAACAAAAATAAAATAAAATAAAAAAATAAAAGGTGCTTTCATTTTCCTGAGATAGTGCACCTTTGGCATACCTGATGGGACACTCTGTCTGCCTCTCTTTAGTGATAAGCTCCAGAGGAATGAGCCAGACCATGAAAAGCAGGGACTGCAGACTTGACTATGAAGAGGCATTAGTTAGGTGTAAACTTTGTATTTCTTCAATCCAGCATTTAATGGGTGCCAAACAAAGGGAGGCTGTGTAAAGTAAAGCCTCTCTTTAATGTGTTTAAGAACATGGGTTCTGAAGCTAGAACACTTAAGTATGAATCCTTGATCTACCCCATCCAAGCTGTGTGACCTTTAGTAGCAGAGTCCCTTCCGTTTCTTTCATTTTCATCCTTTACAAAATGGGCAAACTCAAATACCTACCTCTTATTTGGGTTGTCACCAAGATTAAACGAGAGAAAACATGAAAAATGGATTTATCTGTTTCCTCATTTACTCTGTTCCGTCTCCCCTCTTCCCCAACTAAACTAAAGTAGGAGTTTGGTCTATCTGGTTTGTTACTATATACCCAGAGCCTAGAATGGTACTTTTTATTAATAGATGATTTAATAAATACTACATGAAATAGAACGCAAAATGCCTGGTGCTCAAAAAATGTTGGCTATTACTGCTATTGTAACGAGAAACAATTAAAATTTTACTGTTGGTTTTAAGAGATGCAGCCCCAAAACGCTGGAATGGATACGTGGAAGTGAAAATAACTAAAATATTAACCGAAGACAAAAATAAAATCTGAGATACACAACCAGAGCCCAATATCGGGCTTTCCCGAGTGAGGTTCACACTGGATGAGGTTTACTAGCGATCAAAATAAGACAATTTTCATCCTTGTGTTTGTGCCAGGCTCTGTGCCAAGCATTCTGCTGGCTTCACAAAACTCCAAGAAGGGGGGTAGCTCTTTACAGTCCTACTTTGCAGATGAAGAAACTGAGGATCGGAGGGGCCCAAGGTCACACTCGGTAAGTGGGGGAGCCAGGATATGAACTCAAGCAGTAACGACCCCCCGATCCTACATTTCAAGGCCCCTCGGACAAGCCATTCTCGCCTCCTCCACCATCGATTACACACACCCTTCAAAACGCTGCGTATGTAATACTCCTCCAGAAGCAAGACTTTCTGGCCAGAGCGCTGAGAGAACAAAACAATACTTGTCCGCGGGCAAGTCTGGGAGACGCCGGCTGGGCCCGGGCGCCGAGGCCGCGGTCCTCGCAATTTCGCTCACACCATGAGTCTCGAGTCCTCCGGGTTGCGCGGGAGGCACCGGGGCGGCCTCGGGAGCCCGGGGAGGCCCAGCCCGCCGCGTGACCTTGGGCCCGCCGCCCTGCTTCGGACCTCAGTTTCCCCAGCCCGGCCTCGCGACGGGGGCCTCCAGGGAGCCTCGAGACTGTGAAGACTCGGGCCCTTCACACGCCCCCTCAGCCGCCCGCCTTCTCGCCCCGCTTACGCTGGAAGGCGGCCGCTCCAGGGACGCCCACCATCGCCGCGCGCCGACCGTCCCGCGCCGCCGGCCTCGGCCCCCCGCCTGGATGGTCCACCGGCGCAGCCGCGGGACCTCCAGCAGCCAATCTAGCCTACACCAGCCGCGCCGCCACTGCTCCAGCCGCGGCCTCCGTTAGGCCGCGCGCCGCTCCGCCCCCCCCTTGGCCCCGCCCCGGCCGACGGTCACGCCCCTGCTGCGCGCTCTCGTGCGCCAGCCCAACGCACGCGGAAGCAGGGCCCCAAGATTATCCCCGCTAAACCCCGCCCCCTGACCTGCTCTGGTCCTTCCGCGCGAACCTACTGCCCTATCCTAGCGAATCTTGCTTCTCGGACCCGCCCCTCCTGCGTCACGTGCGTCCGTTACGCGCTCGGCCCACTGCTGGTGCTGGACTTCCGGCTGTGGAGGAGACCTAGAAGGCGCGGCAAAAAGGGGAGGAGACGACGCTTCACCTGAGTTCCCCAGGTTCGCGCGTGGTCGGTTTTGCTCAAGTCTTTGAGAAAGTCACTTCCCTTTTCTGGCATGCAGTGTTCTAATGGCCCCTGAAGTGTCTACTTCCATCATAATAGTAATATTAATAACTGTTACCCACCATTTATTGAGCTCAAATGTTCAGGCGTGCGTTTTTTATTTTCAGCAGGAAGTTATTTAAACAAGAAGCTTGATATGAAGGCAAAACTATCTAGGATTCATTTCTTTTAGAGAAATTTATCCCTACTTAAAGACAGATTGTCCTATATGTAACAGCTACTTATAAAAAAAAGTTATAAAATTGTCATTGGTTTTACAGTGATAAAAGAAAAATACTAAAATTCTCCAATTGAACAAAATATGAAGAGATTTTTTTAAATGTTGGTTTTTGTTAAACAGTGAGAGCGAAATAATTTACTGGAATATAAAGGTAAGAGCTGAGTGAGGCATGCCGCTAATGGAGAAAGGAGGTATAATCACAGAACCAGTATTTTTCCCCATCCCATCTCCATTTGATGTCAATCAAAACATACCATTGTCCATTTAGTAAAGAAAAAAAAAAAAGCAATATGATTCTGCACGTACACCAGTTACTTTATGTACGATGAATGTAAACGAGGAAAGGGAAAATGAAAGAGAAAACTATACTGTAGTAGTCAGGATGTGATGGACCCAAATTGCAGTTTTCCTAATTGAGAATGTTTTCTCGGTCTGTAGCAACAGAGTTCTGGGGTAAAGTTGTAGGCTCCCATGTTAATAGACACCTCCTATCGGTACTGGAGCACATCAATTGTATCATCATGCTCCATTTACAACTCTACAGGTATGTCTGTTTCATTGATTGACTGCCCATCAAATTAGAATCCGATTTGCCTCATTGACAAACCCTGTCGTTCGCAGTAGACTTTCATTAGTTTACTAAATGGTATATGCCTCTTAATATTAAACTGCACAATGGAACTATACTACCCCGCCACCTTCAAATTAATATGATCATTGTTCTGTCTTGACTCCTTCCTTGGGTTTTTTTGTCAGCCATGGCGACAACCAGAGTCTCCTCGGCTGCCACTTCATAAAAGAGGTCCCAGGTCCATACCATAGACACACACAAGCAGCACCAGGAGCGCCAGATGCTATTTTTATACACTCCACCCAGTTAATCCTCACAATGAGGGAGGGAAGTTCAAAGAAGTGAAAGGGTTTGCCACAGGGTTTAACTGTTAGCAAAAGCAGAGATGGGATAGAAACCTATATCCTATTGACTGCAGACCTAGTACTTTGAGCTACTATGAACTATTCTCTCTCTCAAAAGCTCAGAAACAAGGAATTAAAAATTCTAGAGAGCAGATATGGCTCAAGCAGTTGAGCGCCTGCCTCCCACATGGGAGATTCCTGGTTTTGTTCTCGGTGCCTGCTGAAAAGACAAAAAAGCAAACAATAAGCAAAATAAACAAAAAAACAAACTCAGGGAAGCCAATGTGGCTCCCGGGCTCAATCCACCACCTATGGTACCTCAAAAAAAAAAAAAAAAATTCTAAATTCCTCTATGTACAAAGACACCATAGGCAAAGTTAAAATATAAGCAAAAGACTGGGATAAAGTATTTGCAACATATTCAACAAAGATTTAATATTCAAAATAACTCCCACAAACCAATAAGGAAAAAGATAATTTAAGAGAAAAATGGGCAAAGAGAATGAATAGACAATTCATGGAAAAGAAAACCTCAATGGCTAATAATCAAGAAAGATGCTGAAATATTCATAGTTGATTTATTCATAGTAGTCAGAAGGTGGAAACAATTCAAATGTGCATGGAGAGATGAATAGATGAACTAAATGTTATATATTGATACAATGAAATATTATTCAACTATATAAAGGAATGAAGTTCTGATACATGTTACAGCATGGATGAACCTTGAAAGCATTGTGCTGAGTGAAATAAACTTACCCTTTGTATAGAAGGCATCTCATGGAAGTCTCCTGTAGAAGACTGTGGTAGAGTAGTTAAATTGAGCTGCCTGGAGCAGGAAGGAATTAGTGGCTATAGGACATTTAATGCAGTGCCCAGAAAGATGAGAAAACTATCTTTAAGGGAAGAAGGGTCATTTGGGACCTTGTAAATGGGGGAATTCCAAGGACTACACATGCATGCCCAAAACAAGAAACGTGCAGAAAGGATCAGGGCAGATGCCTGTGGTTTGGCCTGCAGGTGTTCTCAAAAACTCATTGTATGGATAAACCCAGATTGATAGCACTGGCACTGCTCAATCTGCAAAGACTGAGAAAGGTGTTTTGGTATTTTCTTCTTTTCTTTTTTTTTTTTTTTTTTTTTGTTGTTGTTGTTGTTGTTCTCCTACTCCCCTCTCCCTCCCACTCCTCTCAATCAAGGAAAACTGTCATAACACCAGCTGGATACAAACAACAGACGCCTAAGAGTCTAAATTCCAGTCATACATTAAAATATCAAAATGTCCAGGTTTCAACAAAAGGTTACAAAACATAAAGAAACAGGAAGTGATGACCCAGGCAAAGGAGAACATTAAGCAGAAGAAATGATCAATGAAGAGGTCCAAACCTACAGCATGCCAGATGAAGACTTTTAAAAACTGGACCTAAACATACTCAAAGAGCTAGGAAACATGGACAAAGAATTAAGGAAATCAAGAAAATGATAAAGAATATCAACAGAAAAAAATTATGAGAAAGAACCAAAAAGAGCTAACAGAAATGAGAAATTCCCTACAGGGGTTCAACAGCAGACTGGAACTGGCAGAAGAATCAGAGAACTTGGAGATAAGAAAATTAAAATAATTTATCACAAACAGAAACTAAGAGAGTTTGTAAAAAAGAATCCAACTTTGCAGGAAATATTAAAGGAAGCCTTAAAGCCTGAAAGAAAAAGACATGAGAGAGAGGCTTGGAGGAGAGTATAGAAGAAAGAATACCAAAAAGGATAACCAAAAGAGTAAAAAGATGAAAATATGATATCACATAAGAAAAGCAAAGAAGAAAATGGTAAAAGTAAATAATGCATTTGCATGTAAATACTCTCGCTGTCCTGATTTTGTGATAATCAGGGTAGGCTAAATATTCGCTATATTAGAAATCATGGGGGGGCGGATGTGGCTCAACTGGTTGGGCATCCGTCTCCCATATGGAGGGACCTGGGTTCGATCCCCGGGACCTCCCGGTAAAAAAAAAAAAAAAAAAAAAAAGAAACCATTCATGTGTCCCTATACTTGGTTTTCCCTCCTAGGTCTGGTTTGTAGAATGCTGGTGATAAACTAAGCCTCATTTATTATATGACCATCCTGTATGGGAAATAATTGTAATTCTAGGTATCTTTGGTCAACCTTAAGAGATATAGCAGGGGGATGGATGTGACTCAAATGGTTGGGCATCCATCTCCCATATGGAGGGATCTGGGTTCGATCCCTAGGACCTCCAGGTAAAACTTTTTTTTTTTTTTAAGATTTTATTTATTTATTCATTTATCCCCCCCTTGCTGCTTGTGCTCTCTGGGTCAGCTAACCACGCCGTGCCAGAGGGCTTGCCTTCACCAGGAGGCCCCGGGAACCGAACCCAGGGCCTCCCATATGGTAAACGGGAGCCCTACTGATTGATCCACAGCCGCTTCCCTGGGTAAAACTTCAAAAAAAGAAAAATACAGAAGGTTAATGGGCCACCAGACCCTGTGTGTGGGTGTGCCATCAGGCCCCGCAAGTGGGTGAGCACCCCAGGCCCCACGCATGAGTGCGCCCATCAGTCCCCGCGAGCCACACAGCAAGATGATGATGTAACAGGAGAGTAACACAGGGGAGAGCCAAGACGAGGTGGGCCGAAAAACCAGGAACTAAGGTGGCGCAGGCGGTAGGATGCCTCTCTCCCACATCGAAGGTTCCAAGGATCAAATCCCAGTGAAGACAGGAGGAGGAGGATGAGAAGAGAGGGCAGGAAACAGACACAGAGAGTTGCCCATGAAATGGACACAAAAACAGCAAAAAAGGCTGGGGGGTGGGTAAAGATGGATAAAAGTAAATAAATAAATCCTTAAAAATATATATAGGGGAGTAAGATAAGGACTATAGTTAGTAGTAATATTTTGACGATGTTCTTCATAATTTGTTAACAAATGTTTCACAACAATGAAAAGTATTTGTGGTGGGGTGATGTGTGGGAGCCCTGCATGATGGTATACATGCTTGTTTTGTAAGTTCACAATGTTTACCGAACACTTATTTATGTATGTTCATGTAAGAATGATATACTTCAATAAATTGTTTTAAAAAAAATAATGCAGTTACAGTAATATTGAATGTGAATGAATTAAACTCCACAATCAAAAGATATAGGCTGAAAAGTTGGAAACAACCCAGGTGTCCATCAACAGATGAATGGATAAACAAACTGTGGTCTATTCACACGGCGGAATATTATGCAGCTGTAAGAAGAAATGAAGTCATAAAGCATATGGCAACATGGATGAATCTGGAGGACATTATGTTGAGTGAAGCAAGCCAGACACAAAAGGACAAATACTGTATGAATGCATTAATATGAACCAAATATATTGTGTAATATATTGTTTGATTCACACACACAAAAAAACAAAAAAACAAACAAAAAACAAAACAACAAAAAAATTTACATGTATCCATTACATTTAATTGAGAAATGTATATATTTATTCATCTGTGTTTACTTTTTAGTTTTTTATTGCTTATGTTTTCAATTATTAAATGTACAAAATAAAGTTAAAAAAAAAAAAGATATAGGCTGATAGAATGGATTAAAAAATACAAGCCATTCACATGCTGCTTACAAGAGACTCACCTTAGATCCAGGGATACAAACCAGCTGAAAGTGAAAGGTTGGAAAAAGATACTCCACACAAATAGTAACCAAAGGAGAGCAGAGGTAGCTATAATATCAGACAAAACAGACTCTAAATGCAAAAAAGTTATAGGAGATACAGAAAGCCATTATATATTAGTAAAAGGGATAATCCACCAGGAAGATATAACAAACATAGATATCTATGCACCTAACCAGGGTGCTCCAAAATACATAAGACAAACTGGCAAAACCAAAGGGAGAAATAGACATATCTACAACAATTGTTGACGACTTCAACAAACCACTCACATCATTAGATAGAACAAGTAGGCAGAAGATCAACAAGGAAACAGAGAACTTGAACAATATTTAAACTAGTTATACCTAACAAACATATACAAAACGTTGCATCCAAACTCAGTGGGTTATACATTCGTCTCAAGTGCCCATGGAACTTTCTCCAGGATAGACCACATGTTAGGGCACATACAGCTCTCAATAAATATAAAAAGATTGAAATTATACAAAGCAGGGGAAGCGGCTGTGCTCAATTGGTTGGACTCCCGTTTACCATATGGAAGCCCTCATGGCAGGTGAGCTGGCACAGCAAGATGATACAACAAAGGGAGACAAGCAGACACAGAAAAACACAAAGCAAATGGACACAGCAAGCACAAGCAGCAAGTGGGGGGTGGGGGGTGGTAAATAAATAATAAATCTTTGGGAAAAAAAAAAAGGATTATTCAAAGCACTTTCTTAGATCATAATGGAATGAAACTGGAAATCATTAATAGATGGGAAAAAAGAAAATTTGCATATGTGTGGAGGCTGAACAACACACTCCTAAATGATCAGTGGGTGGAAGAAATTGCAAGTGAAATCAGTAAATATATTGAGACAAATGAAAAGGAGAACACAATGTATCAAAACATGGGATACAGTGAAGGCAGCGTTGACAGGGAAATTTATAGCCCTAAATGCCTATATTAAAAAGAAAAAGCTAAACTCAAAGATTTAACTGAATAACTAGAGAAACTAGAAAGAGAACAGTAAACCAACCCCAAAGGAAGCAGAAGGAAAGAAATAATAAAGATTAGAGCAGAAATAAATGACATTGAGACCAAAAAAAAAAAAAAAAAAAGAGAGAAAATCAACAAAACCAAAAGTTGGTTCTATGAGATCAATAAAATTGACAAACCCCTAGCTAGACTAACAAAGGAAAAAAGAAAGAAGATGCAAATAAATATAATACGAAATGAAAGGGGAGAAGTTATAACTGAACCCACAGAAATAAAAATTATAAGAGGATAATATGAGAAACTGCCAACAAACTAGACAACCTAGATGAAGTGGACAAATTCCAAGAAATGCACAAACAACCTACACTGACACTAAAAGAAATATAAGAACTTAACAAACCAATTACATTTATTTATTTATTTATTTTTAAAGATTTATTTATTTACTTTATCCATTTTAAACCCCTCCTTCCCCATTTGCTGTTTTTGTGTCCATTTGCTGGGCAATTCTCTGCGTCTGTTTCCTGCCATCTCTTCTCATCCTTCTCCTCCAGTCTTCACCAGGACTCGATCCTGGAGACCTCCGATGTAGGAGAGAGGTGTCCTGCCACCTGCATCACCTCGGTTCCTGGTTTTTGGAGCTTTCAGAGCATCTCGTCTTGTCTCTCCCCTGTTACGTCATCATCTTGCTGCATGGCTCCCGGGGCCTGGCGGCTCACCGGCACACACAGCCTGACAGCCCATGCGCCTTCTATATATATATTGTTTTTATTTTACCAGGAGGTCCCGGGGATCGAACCCAGGTCCCTCCATATGGCAGACGGACGCCCAACCATTTGAGCCACATCCGCCCCCCAACCAATTACATTTAAAGAGATTGAATCCATCATCAAAAATCTCCCAGCAAAGAAATTCCAGGACCAGATGGCATCACAGGTGAATTCTACCAAGCATTTCAAAAAGAATTAACACCAATCCTGTTTAAACTCTTCCAAAAAACTAAAGAGGAGGGAAAATTACCCAACACATTTTATGAAGCCAACATCACCCTAATGCCAAAGCCAGATAAAGACACTACAAGAAAAGAAAATTACAGACCAATCTCTCTAATGGACATAGATGCAAAAATTCTCAACAAAGTACTTGCAAATAGAATCCAACAGCATATCAAAAACGTATACATCACAACCTAGTGGGATTTATTCCTGGTATGCAAGGCTGGTTCAACATGAGAAAATCAATCAACGTAATACATCACATTAAGAAATTGAAGGAAAAAACCCACATGATCATCTCAAATGATACGGAAAAGGCATTTGACAAAATCCAGCATCCTTTCTTGATAAAAACACTTAGAAAGATAGGAATAGAAGGAAAATTCTTCAATATGATATAAGGCATATATGAAAAATCCACGGCCAACATCATACTCAATGGGGAAAGGTTAAAAGCTTTCCCTCTGAGATTGGGAACAAGACAAGGATGTCCACTGTCACCACTGTTATTTAATATTGTGCTAGAAATTCTAGCTAGGACAATTAGACTGGAAAAAAAAAAATTAAAGGCATCTGTGATAGTTAGGCTAATGTGTCAACTCAGCCAGGTGTTTAGTCCAGCAAGCACTGGGCTAATTGTAATACAAGAGCATTTATGGACTTCAATCACCAGTGAGTTTACTGCATGGATGGCTGATTACATCTGCATCAATCAGAGAGATTGCATCAGCAATGGGTGCCGCTTTTATCCAATCAGTTTAATGCCTTAAAAGGGGAAGTGATTTCAATATTCAGAGAGAAATTCCCAGCTCGTCTTTGGACAGCCAACTTCTCCCAGAAACTCATCAAGGACCTTTCATCGGACTTTCATCGGAGCCCCTGGTTTGCAGCCTGCTTGCAGAACCTGGACTTGTGCATCCCCATGGTCACGTGAGAGACTCTTATGAAAAGTCTTATTATTGATAGATATCTCCTGTTGATTCTGTTTCCCGAGAGAACACTGACTAATACAACATCCAAATAGGAAAAGAGGAAGTAAAACTCTCACTGTTTGCGGATGGCATTATCCTATACTTAGAAAATTCTGAAGAATCCACGACATAGTTACTTGAGCTTATAAATGAGTTTAACAAAGTGGCAGGATACAAAATCAATGTGGAAAAATCAGTAATGTTTTTGTACACTAGTATTGAACTATCTGAGGAGGAAATCAGGGAAAAAGTTCCATTTACAATAGCAAGAAAAAGACTCAAATACAGGGAAGCGGCTGTGGCTCAATCAGTAGGGCTCCCGTTTACCATATGGGAGGCCCCGGGTTCGGTTCCTGGGGCCTCCTGGTGAGGGCAGGCCCGCCCGTGCGGCGTGGTTGGCTGACCCGGCGAGCACAAGCAGCAGGGGGGGGATAAATGAATAAATAAATAAAATCTTTAAAAAAAATAAATTAAATAAATTAATTAATTAATTAAAAAAAAAAAAAAAAAAACTCAAATACGTAGGAATTAACCAAAGAAGAACAGGACCTATATGCAGAAAACTACAAAACAATGCTAAAAGAAATTTAAAAAGACCTAAATGGAAAGACATTCCGTGTGCATGGATTGAAAGAATAAATATCGTGAATATGTCAATCTTACCCAAACTGATTTATAGATTCAATGCAATACCAATCAAAATTCCAACAGCTTACTTTACAGAATTAGAAAAGGGAATTACCGGGAAGCGGCTGTGGCTCAATCAGTAGGGCTCCCGTTTACCATATGGGAGGCCCCGGGTTCGGTTCCCGGGGCCTCCTGGTGAAGGCAAGCCTGCCCGCAAGGCGTGGTTAGCTGACCCAGCGAGCACAAGCAGCAAGGGGGGGATAAATGAATAAATAAATAAAATCTTAAAAAAAAAAAAAAAAAAAAAGAAAAGGGAATTACCAAATTCATTCGGAAGAGAAAATGCATGCAAATAGCCAAAAGCATCCTATAAAGAAGAGCACAGTGGGAGTAATTTTTCTTCCTGAACTTGAAAGTTATTACAAAGCTACAGTGGTCAAAAGAGCATGGTACTGGCATAAAGACAGACGCATCAAACAGTGGAATAGAATTGAGAATCCAGAAATAACCTCTCACCTATACAGTCAAAATTACAGACCAATCTCTCTAATGTCTGATAAGGGTAGAATATCCATGATATAGAAAGAGATGTTACAACTCAACAATAAAAAGACAAATGACCCAATTAAAAAATAGACAAAAGACTTGAATAGACATTTGTCCAAAGAAGAAATACAAATAGCAAAAAAGCACATGAAAAAATGTTCAACATCACTAATGATTAGGGAAATGCAAATAAAAACTACAATGAGATATCATCACACCTATCAGAATGGCCACTATTAAAAAGACAGAGAACTACAAGTGTTGGAGAGGATGTGGAGAGATAGGAACACTTCTTCACTGTTGGTGGGAATGCAGAATGGTACAACCACTGTGGAGGACTGTTTGGCAGTTCCTGAAGAAGTTGAATATAGATTTTCCATGTGACCCTGCAATACCACTACTGGGTATATTCCCAAAAGAACTGAGAGCAGTAACACAAATAGACATGTACACACTGATGTTCATAGCAGCATTATTCACAATTGCCAAAAGTTAGAAACAAACCAGATGTCCGTCAACCAATGAATGGATAAACAAACTGTGATGTATGAACTGGCCAACAAACTAGACAATGAGATGGACAAATTCCTAGAAATGCTCAAACAACTACAATAACACTACAAGAAATACAAGAACTTAACAAACTAATCACATTTAAAGAGAATGGGAAAGCGGATGTGGCTCAGGCGACTGAGCTTCCACCTACACATGGGAAGTCCAGTTCGGTTCCTGGTGCCTCCTGGAAAAGACGATCAAGACAGCGAGCTGATGCAACAGGCTGGCGCGTCACGATGCAATGGCACAACACAATGACGCAACCAAGAGACAGCAAGGAAACACAATGAGAGACACAGCAAAGGCAGGGAGCGGAGGGAGCTCAGGCAATTAGGTACCTCCCTCCCACATCAGAGGTCCTGGGTTTGATTTCTGGTGCCTCCTAGAAAGAGAAGACTAACATACAACAAATGGACACAGCAAGTGCAAACAACAAGGGGGTGGGGATAAATAAATAAATAAATAGAAATAAATCTTTGGGGAAAAAAAAAAAATAGATTGAATCCATCATCAAATATTTCCCAGCAAAGAAAAGTTCAGGACCAGATGGTGTCACAGATGAATTCTACCAAGCATTTCAAAAAGAATTAACACCAATCCTGTTTAAACTCTTCCAAAAAACTAAAGAGGAGGGAAAATTACCCAACACATTTTATGAAGCCAACATCACCCTAATACCAAAACCAGATAAAGACACTACAAGAAAAGAAAATTACAGACCAATCTCTCTAATGGACATAGATACAAAAATTCTCAACAAAATACTTGCAAATAGAATCTAACAACATAACAAAAATGTAATCACGACCAAGTGGGATTTATTCCTGGTATGCAAGGCTGGTTCAACATGAGAAAATCAATCAACGTAATACATCACATTAACAAATTGAAGGAAAAACCCACATGATCATCTCAAATGATACGGAAAAGGCATTAGACAAAATCCGGCATCCTTTCTTGATAAAAAACACTTAGAAAGGGGGTCGGATGGGGCTCAACTGGTTGGGCGTCCATCTCCCATATGGAGGGACCCGGGTTTGATCCCCAGGACCTCCCGGTAAAAAAAAAAAAGAAAAAAAAAACACTTAGAAAGATAGGAATAGAAGGAAAATTCCTCAATATGATATAAGGCATATATGAAAAACCCACAGCCAACATCATACTCAGTGGGGAAAGGTTGAAAGCTTTCCCTCTAAGATTGGGAACAAGACAAGGATGTGCACTGTCACCACTGTTATTTAACATTGTACTGGAAGTTCTAGCTAGAGAAATTAGACAAGAAAAAAGAAATTAAAGGCATCCAAATAGGAAAAGAGGAAGTTAAACTCTCAGTATTTGCAAATGACATGATCCTATATTTAGAAAATTCTGAGGGAAGCGGCTGTGGCTCAATCAGTAGGGCTCCCGTTTACCATATGGGAGGCCCCGGGTTCGGTTCCCGGGGCCTCCCGGTGAAGGCAAGCCTGCCCGCACGGCGTGGTTAGCTGACCCAGCAAGCACAAGCAGCAGGGGGGGGGGTAAATGAATAAATAAATAAAATCTTTAAAAAAAAAAAAAAAAAAAAAAGAAAATTCTGAAATGTCTACAACAAATTTACTTGAGCTAATAAATGAGTTTGGCAAGGTAGCAGGATACAAGATCAGCACACAAAAATCAGTAATGTTTTTGTACACTGGTATTGAAGAATCTTAGGAGGAAACCAGAGAAAAAATTACATTTACAATAGCAACAAAAAGGCTCAAATACTTAGGAATCAATTTAACCAAAGAAGTACAGGACCTATATGCAGAAAACTACAAAACAATGCTAAAAGAAATCATTGAAGACATAAACAAATGGAAAGACATTCTGGATTCATGGGTTGGAAGACTAAATATCATGAAGATGTCAATCCTACCCAAACTGATTTATAGATTCAATGCAATACCAATCAAAATTCCAACAGCCTACTTTAAAGAAATAGAAAAGGCAATTACCAAATTCATTTGGAAGGGAAAATGCACCCAAATAACCAAAAGCATTCTAAAACAGAAGGGCAGGGAAGGGAATGTGGCTCAAGCAATTGAGCTCCCGCCTACCACATGGAAGGTCTCAGGTTTGGTTCCTGATGCCTTCTAAAGAAAACGAGCAAGGGAAGCGGCTGTGGCTCAATCAGTGGGACTCCCGTTTGCCATATGGGAGGCCCCGGGTTCGGTTCCTGGGGCCTCCTGGTGAGGGCGGGCCCGCCCGCACGGCGTGGTTGGCTGACCCAGTGAGCACAAGCAGCAAGGGGGGGATAAATGAATAAATAAATAAAATCTTTAAAAAAATAAAAAATAAAAAAAATAAAGAAAACGAGCAAGACAGCTGATGCAATGGGCAGGCACGGTGAGCTGATGCAACTAGATGACGCAACAAGAGACATGAGGAAAACATAATAAGAGATACAGCAAAGCAGGGAGCAGAGGTGGCTCAGGCGATTAGGTGCCTCCCTCTGACATTGGAGGTCCTGGGTTTGGTTCCCAGTGCCTCCTGAAAAAAACAAAAACAACAAGCAAAGCAAATGGAAAAAAAAAAAACAAAAACTCAGGGAAGTCAATGTGGCTCAGTGGTTGAGTGCTGCCTTCCCACATACAAGGTCCTGGGTTCAGTCCCCAAAATCCCAAAACAGCATGGTACTGGCATAAAGAGAGATGAGAGTCCAGAAAAAAACCCTCACCTCTGTGGTCAACTGGTTTTTGACAAACCTAACAAGTCCACAATAATGGGACAAAACAGTCTCTTCAACAAATGGTACTGGGAAAACTGGATATCTATAGCCAAAAGAATGAAAGAGGACTCCTATCTCACTCCCTATACAAGAATCAACTCAAAGTGGATCAAACACCTAACTGTAAAAGCCAGAACCATAAAACTACTAGAAGAAAATGTAGGGAAACATCTTAAATACCTTATGGTAGATGGTGGTTTCTTGGACACACCAAGGCACACACAACAAAAGAAAAAGTAGATAAATGGTACCTCCTAAAATTAAATACTTTTGCACTGATGGAGTTTCAATTAAAGGCCATGACTACTGACAGAAAAGAAGGTCACCTTGTAACGTAATAAACAAGCTCTCCAGTCTCATGCTAATAGGAGCTGGGTGGGGAAAACTCCTGAGCTTGCCTGTGAATTGCAGAAATGTAAAAGAGCTGAGTCATTGACCTTTAAGACTTGTTGATTTCAGTAAAATGTAACTGTCAAGTATCTATTGCCCTTGCACATGCTCACACATATTTTCTTTGTTCTAAAGCCAAATAAAAGCCACACTTTATGAGGTGGCTGGGCTCTTCTCTCCATATCGGACAGAGAGTCCCCTGATCCCAGTTTTTCTTCTCTTTGTCTTATTCTTTCTTTCTCATCCGCGGCACCGTTTTCACGGACCCAGTTCTTGAACGCCAACATTGCACCTCAAAGGACTTTGTCAAAAGGGTAGGAAGGCAGCCGACTCAATGGGAGAAAATATTTGGAAATCACATATCCGATAAGGGTTTAATATCCATGATATATAAAGAGATGTTACAACTCAACAATGAAAAGACAAATGACCCAATCAAAAAATGGGCAAAAGACTTGAATAGACATCTGTCCAAAGTAGAAATACAAATGGCAAAAAAACACATGGAAAAGTGTTCAAAATCTCTGATGATTAGGGAAATGCAAATCAAAACTATAATGAGATATCGTTTCACACCTATCAGAATGGCCACTAGTAAAAAGACAAACTACAAGATTGCCAAAAGTTGGAGATAACCCAGGTGTCCATCAACCGGTGAATGGATAAACAAACTGGTGTATTCACACAATGGAATATTATGCAGCTATAAGAAGAAATGAAGCTGTAAAGCTTATGACAACATGGATGAACCTGATTATGTTGCGTGAAGCAATTATGATTGTGCTACTATGAACTAAATATATTGTGTAACAAATTGTATGTTCCATTTATATAAAATGTAAATATAAATCAATTTATAAAGATGAAATTTTATTAGTGGTTATGTAGGGCTAGGGAAGACATGCTAAAGTGTGTGGAGTTTTTCTTTTTGGAGTGATGAAATAATTCTAAAATTTTTTTGATGATGAATGCACAACATTGTGACTATATTAAAGCCATTGATTGTACACTTTGGCTAGATTGTATGGTATGTGACTGTATCTCAATAAAACTTCTTGATAGATAAATAATTGTGCAAGAATAGCCAGAAATAGCAGCTGTGTACAGCAGGGAAAACAGAGAGACTGAATGAGAGGTGAAGAATTTTCTTGTTTGTTTGTTTTTTGTTTATTATTATTATTATTGAAATAATGAAAATGTTGTAATAATTACTGAATTGATTAATGCACAACTATGTGATTATACCAAATACCATTGATTATACACTTTGGATGAATTGTATGCTTTATTAATATGTATCAATAAAAATGATTTATTTTTTTAAAAAAAGATGAGAATTAGGAAAACCAGAGCCAGGAAGCTTGGCTAAGTCTGTTGTAAAAATCTAGGTTGAATGGCTTGAGCTAGAGTTGTGGCAGTTGGGGGCTTGAGCAATTGGGTGAAATAGGAGGAAGAGCAGGATAATTTCAGTTTTGGGCAAGTTGAGTTGAGATACCTATGGACCATCCAATGGATGATGTTCATCCAGAAGACAGCTGGATGTATGAAGCTCAGAAGAAAGGCCCTGGGTTGGAGTACAGCTAGATTGGTAATCATTAAAACCATAGGAGTAGGGGAGTGGATATAGCACAAGTGGTTTTGCACCTGCTTCCCATTTATGAGATCTTGGGTTCCATCCCTGGTGCCGCCTTGAAAAAAAAAAAAAAAATAGAGTGAATAAGGTTTCCCAGGCAGATGGAGAAAAAATGTGGGCCTAGGACACAACTGGAAAGACAGACATTGACGGCTGAAGGAACATCTAGAAAAATCATTTAGTCTGAGGAGCAGAAAGAGGAAAGAATGAAGTAAATTGAACAGAGCCTGAGAAACCTGTGGGACACCATCAGGTATATCAATATACACATTGTGGGAGTCCCTGAAGGAGAAGAAAGAGAGAAAGGGGCAGAGACAATATTCAAGGAAATAATAACTCAAAACTCCCCAAATTTAGTGAAAGATATGAATATACACATCTAAGTTGTTCAACAAACTTTTAAACAAGATAAACCCAATAGACCCATGCTGCAGCATATAATAATCAAACTCTCAAATGCCAAAGATAAAGAATTCTAAAAGTTGCAAGAGAGAAGCAACATGTCATGTACTAGGGAGCCTCAATAAGACTAAGTGCCAATTTCTAATTGGAAACCATGGATGGAAGAAGGCAGTGGGATGACATACGTAAAGTGCTGAAAGCAAAAAATTGCCAGTGAAGAATTCTATATCCTGCAAAACTATCTTTCAAAAATGGGGGAAAGGGGAGCAGAGGTGGCTTAAGTGATTGAGCACCTCTCTCCCACATGAGAGGTCCCAAGTTCAGTACCTGGTGCCTCCTAAAGAGAAGACAAGCAGACACAGAGAGCACACTGCGAGTACAAATAATGAAGGGGGGAGAATAAATAAATAAATCTTTTTTTAAAAAGTAAACAAGAAAAAGAAACAAAAGAATAAATAACAGAAAGAAGAAAATAGAAAACACACACACACAAAAATGAGGGAAGGGTTAAGACAGATAAACAAAATATTTAAAGGAATATTTAACCACTGACCAACCCTACAAAAGATGCTAGAGAGAGTTCTGCAGATTGAAAGGAAAGGGCAAGAGACAATGAATCAAAGCCACATGAAGAAATAAAGATCTTCTGGGAGAGTAATGACATGATAAATATAAATGTCAGGCCTATTGTATTTTTGGTTTGTATATCCACTTTTTACTTCATAGAGGGTCTAAAAGGCAAATGCATAAAATGATAAATCAGTGGTTTGGGTCTCATAATGTATAAACATGTAATTTTGACAAGACTTACATAAAGGTAGGAGGATGGAGGTATATAGGAATATATTTTGTGTCCTATTGAAGTTAAGTTGGTATCAAAACAAGCAAGATTGATTTCGAATGCTAAATTTAAGCCCCATGATAACTACAAAGTAAGTATCAGAGAATATGCAGCTCATAGAGACAGAAATGAGAGTACAGGTTGCCAGCAGTGAGGGGCAGGTTAAATGGGTGGGGAGTTAATGTATAATGGGTGTAGGGTATCCCTTTGTTTTGCAACTTTTGTGTTAATTTTAATGATAATAAGGGCACAGGAGTAAAAGCCTGATATTTCATTTATATTGCATAACAAGCTAACCAAACTTGACATGAAAGATAAATTATAAAACAAATCATTTTACTCGTTGTTTCTTTTTTTTTTTTTTTTTTTTTTTTAATTCATTTATGCCCCCCTTGCTGCTTGTGCTTGCTGGGTCAGCTAACCACGCCGTGCGGGCGGGCCTGCCCTCACCAGGAGGCCCCGGAACCGAACCCGGCTCCCATATGGTAAACGGGAGCCCCACTGATTGAGCCACAGCCGCTTCCCACTCGTTGTTTCTATATCTTTTCTTTCAATCTTTCAAATAGGACCAAGGTATAGTATACTGGCAAAAATAAAAAGAGGCTAACAAGAATAATGCCAAAATAACAGATATCCAAACCCAAATGCCATGTCAGAAAACGTCATATAGTAACCATTTATCAGATTAAAGCAGCAGGAAAAAGTTACATCTAAATCATAATCATTTTAGTAGTATTTGTCAACTTCATCATGGTAACTTTGCTAGGGTACCTCTTTGAGGTGATGGGAAACTTTTAGTAATAGAAGGTGGTGAGGGTATTGCAATATTGTAAATGTGATTAATCATACTGAATGATATTCTTTTTTTTTTTTTTTTTTTAAGATTTTATTTATTTATTCATTTATCCCCCCCTTGCTGCTTGTGCTCGCTGGGTCAGCTAACCACGCCGTGCGGGCGGGCCTGCCTTCACCAGGAGGCCCTGGGAACCGAACCCGGGGCCTCCCATATGGTAAACGGGAGCCCTACTGATTGAGCCACAGCCGCTTCCCTGAATGATATTCTTGGGAGTAGGTGAAATGGGAAAGTTTATGTTGTATATATGTTCCCAGAATTGAAAAAAGAAAAGAAATAACAACTAAAAAGAAAATGGCAATTAAATGCAATACATGATCCTGGAGCAATGGAGGAGAAAAGGCTCAAAAGAATATCATTGGGACATATGAAAAATTTGGAATATAGACTATAGGATTTTTAACAATGCTAAAATTCTTGAACTTGATATCTGCATTTAAGGTGATTATAAAAGTGAATATCCTTGGGGTCGGATGTGGCTCAACTGGTTGGGCGTCCGTCTCCCATATGGAGGGACCCGGGTTCGATCCCCGGGACCTCCCGGTAAAAAAAAAAAAAAAAAAAGTGAATATCCTTGGGAAGCAGCTGTGGCTCAATCAGTAGGGCTCCCGTTTACCATATGGGAGGCCCCGGGTTCGGTTCCCGGGGCCTCC